>PVJS01006508.1:0-59523 GCA_004027185.1 Glis glis | reverse complement strand
AGGGCCTCACTAAGTAGAGAGAGAGAGAGAGAGAGAGAGAGAGAGAGACAGGGAGAGAGAAAGAGAGAGAGCTGAGGCTGGCCGTGAACCTGGATCCTCCGGTCTCCACCTCCCAAGGTACTGGGATTACAAGCGTGCGCCACCACACCCGGCTTTATTTTTTTGGTTTGAAATAGGGTCTCACTAAGTTGCAGAGGGCCTCACTAAATTGCTGAGGCTGGCCGCAAACCTGCGATCCTCATATCTCCAATTCCCAAGTACTGAGATTACAGGCGTGCGCCACCACACCCAGCGGGTCTTGCGTCTTGTTTTGATCAACAGAATGTGGTAGAAAGGACAATGTTCCTGATCCAGGTTAGCCTTTAAGGAGTTTAGTCACTTCAGATTCTGCTTTCTAGAAATCGAGATGCCATACTGCAGAGAAACTTGGACTGGATGTTGGGCCTGTTGCTTGGGGGAGTAGGGAAATTGCCCAGCTGAACCCAATCTAATAACAATGTGTACTTTGTGGGATACTTCAGAGAGTGAGAAACGAGATAACATGACAGAACAGTGTGCACAAGCCAGGATTGTCCTTGGCATATCTGGACATTTGGTCACCCTCTGCTTTGGGGACATCAAGGATTAGCCTGAACCAAAGGAAGGGAAATCGCGTGAGAGAGCAGGAAGCCAGAGCCAGGGGTGACTGAGAGGAAAGGATTGAAGGAAAACTTGTTACCGAGCATCCGCTTGGAGTGGATACCCTGAAAGCCTGCAGTCCTAGCTCAGTTAAATCCACAGCAGTCCTAATGTACAGGTGGGCAAACAGGCTGGCAAGACACCTGCTAAGGTCACTCAGTAAAAAGCAGGCTCCGATTCGAACCTAACAAGCCTGGCTCCAGGGCTCATGAACATCACCCCTTCTGGAACATCAGCTATAGGTGGGTGGGAGGCCCAGTCTTTCTTATTTAAATGTCAGTATAAATCCTCAAGACCAGAGGACTGCAGTGACACCAGGCAGCTATCACCGGTCACATCCACATCGACAGGGCTTCCTGGGCTCCCAGCATCGGCTCTCAGGACACAGTATCTTATTTAATTCTCACAACAACCCCAGTCAGCAAATTTGTATTATTCTCTTCATTTTACAGATGTGGAAATAGAGAGCCAGAGAAGTTAATCAACTTGCCCCAGATCACCCAACTAGTAAGCAGTAGAGTCAGGTTGAAACAGGACTGGAACTAGTTACCAAGACTGGCAGTTTAATGCGTATTTATATCACTGGGGACCTGGTTGAAATATAGATTCTAGTTTAGCAGGTCAGCAGCGGGGCCTGCCAGTCTATGTTTCTGGCAGCTCCTGGACTTGTTGGAATTTTTTCTTACTGTTGTTGCTGTATTATAAGACCTGAGACCACCTCGTGGACAGGGACTGTCTTCCTCATGCAGCACAATTCCCCAGTGTTATGTAGGTCAAGGGGAGGCCTGCGGCCCTGGAAGTATTCAACAATTGAAAGGGAGAAAGGAAGATAAGAGGAAAAAAAGAAGAGAAAGGTTGGAGGCTGAAAAAGGAAGATCACAGGTTCAAGGCCAGCCTCAGCAACTTAGAGAGATCTTCAGCAATTTAGCAAGATCCAGTTTCAAAATAAAAATTTTAAAGTGGGGCAGAAGCATAGCTTGGAGTTAGAATGTCCCTGGGTTCAATCCCCAGGACCACCACCAAAAAACATAAATAAATAAAATTTTTAAAACAGCTGAGGTATCGCTCAGAGGTAGAATGCCCTCGGGTTCCATCTCCAGTACCACAAAAAAAAAAAAAAAGCAAATATGTCACTTCATCTTTCTGTTTATTCACTTAAAGAAGGTGGATTTCAGCAGATGGTAGTGGCACACACCTGTAATCCCAGTACTTGGGAGGCTGAAACAGGAGGATTGGACCAGTTCAAGACCAGCCTCAGCAATTTAACAAGACTCTCAGCAACCTGCCAAGACCCTGTTTCAAAATAAAAATTAAAAAGGGCTGGGAGTGTATAGCTCGGAGGTTGAATGCCCCTGCATCCAATCCTCAGTACCAAAAAAAAAAAGGAGAGAGGGATGGAGGCTGTCCCTCTGTCCCTCCCTGCAGGCCTCCCTGGGCCCTAGCCACATTCTCAGGGTGCCACAAAGCCCCCATTTCCAGTGTTGCCACCATCACTGTTGCAGCTGGGGACAGGAGCCCCACAGAAGTAAGCAACTGGCCAGAGGGCGCACAGCCAGGGCCCCCATCCAACACCAAGTCCCCCCTCCTGCCCTGGAGGAGGCTCAGCAGGCCGATTCTCACCCCTCCCTGAGTCCTGGGCCAGGCCGCGGCCCGGGAAAGGACTGTCCAGGAAACCCGTGGTTTTTACCCCCCACACGCCCTGCATGGACCACAGTCCTCCCTTCCCTTAGCTCGGAGCTCCCAACTTCTCTCCACACCCGGGGTGACCCAGGTGGTCTGTGGTTGGGGAGGCTGAGCCAGCAGAGGGGCGCATGCCAGGTGGGGGGCCGTGTGACCACAGGCTGGGAACGTGCACACACACACACACATATGCACACACATGCACTTTTCCATGAGAATCCAGCCTGGCCACTGTGCAATCCCATCCAGAGACCCCAGTCCCCAATGCCAGCTTTCTCACGAACTGAGATGGGCTGAGGACCCAGGAATTGGTGTGAGAAGCCATCAGGGCCCTCCGAGGTGGGGGGAGGAACCATGGTTGTGGACAGTGTGAGGCTTTTGCTGAGCCCAGCAGATCAAGGGCCTCTGTCCCTCCACAGAACCCAAGGGCAGGAGCCGGCAGGGACTGATGGCAGGGAGAGGAGGCTGCCAAACACAGCCGGAGACAGAAGGGGACAGAGAGCCCCCACCGGGGAGAGACATCAGAGAGACACAGAGGCTGAGCGACACTCCACGGAGAAGAGTTACAGGCACCAGGGGAGGCAAGTGGGGTGGAAGAGGGACCTATCAGGCTGGGGTATCCACCCCTGTGGGTGCATGAGTTCTGACCTCCACACCCAGGGCGATCAGTATCTTCTGGTGAATGAAGCCAAACTGGCATGAGGCTGGCCAGGGAGCCCTGTGTCAATTAGGTGATAAATTGATAGAGCCAGGACACAGGGCTCTATCAAGCACCTACTAGGCCCTCACTGCAGGTAAACGGTGGCTCTTACATTGTTTATTTTTTTTATAAAGTGCCGGAGCAGGGTGTAGTGGTGCACGTCTATGATCCCAGTACTTGGGAGTCTGAGACAGGAGGATTGCAGGTTCATGGCCAGCCTCAGCAACTTAGTGAGGCCTTCTGCCACTTAGTGAGACCCTGCTTCAAAATAAAAAAATAAAATAGGGCTACGGATGTAGGTCAGAGGTAGAACACCCCTGGGTTAAATCCTCAGTACCAAAACTCAACAACAACAATAACAACAAAAGTGTCAGGTGCCTCCAAGCCAGGGAGTGACAAGCTGCCTGGAAAAGCTCGCAGGCCAGCGTGTAGGCCAGCCCTGAAGGACAGACGTGGTCCAGCGGTCCCTGGAACTCCAGAGATGTCCTTGCCTCCTTCCTCCAGGACCCCTCCCACCTCTTCCTTCTCCAGGTCCTCTGTCTTGCCCACGCCACCCAGGCCTGGGAATCTGGCGGCCACCCTCTGACCAGAGGTAGAGCTTGGGGCACTTTCTCAGGAAATGAGGCCCGTGAAAGCAGGGCGCATGGTGCATTTGCTCTCAGACCCAGGGTCTCATTCTCTGCCACTGAAAACACTTCCTCATCCAAAGCGCTCTGAAAGCGTCCCCAGATGCCAGCTTAGATCTGCTCTGTGTTGCCAAGCAGGAGGGAGAATTCTCCACCGAGCTCATTTCTCCTCATTTGGCTCATGATGCCCCAATTATCCCAGCTCGAGAACGTCCCGGGGCTTATGCCAGTTCTGAAAGGCAGACTGACCCATCTGAGGGTCCTGGCACAGGTGCCGGGCTCCACACCCGCCGCTCACCCAGGAAAATCCCAGGGAAAACCGGTTCCCAGGGACACAGCCCTTCCCCATGCCTCCTCTGCTGGGCCAGCCTGGCGTCGCCTCCCCTCCCTCCGTCCACTTCACCGTGAGCTGCCAACCTGCTCAAAGCCCCGCGAAGCCCACAGCTCCAGGGAGGGCGTTTGGAAAGGTTGAATGCCTTTCACCATGAACAAAAGCCTTGGGTCCTGCACCCCCTCCAATCCCCCATGGTCACCACCGCTTATTAAACACTTACCATGTGCCAGACACTGCCTTCAGCACTTTCTGTGGATTCATTCCAGCCATGTCATCCTCACCACTACCCTGTGAATGACAAACGATCATTACCCCTATTGTAAAGACGAGAGACAGACACAGAGAAGCGAAGTCACTTGCCCGCAGTCACACAGCAGGCTAGTGGTAGAACCAGGATTTGAACCCAGTGGGTCTGACTCCAGAGCTTGCCTATTCTACCAAATCACCATAATTGCATTCCTTTACACGTCCCCAGTCCTTTGCAGTGGATCCCCCAAATTTCACATCTAAGACCCTGTGAGGTAGGTGTGGAAAAACTCACTCTATGGAAATCCAAATTGAGATGCAGAGACTGGGAGGCAGCAGATCTGGGACTCAAAGCTGACTGTTGATCCCAAAGCCACAGCTCATGCCCCAGGCCTTACTGCCCCATATCCCGGGATGAGACACAATCCTGTGTTAGATTCAGGAAGAGTCCCACTCCTCAAGAATACAGCTGGCAGCCACAGAGCTCAGCCCTGTCCTGATCTCTTAGTACCTAAGACAAAGCATGTAGCCCAAGCCCCCACCACTCAGGCCTTTGATTTTCCACCCCACCGGCTGGCACCCCGCACCCTGTGTCCTTGGTCTCCTGGGGCTGCTTTCTGCTTGGTTCCAAATGCAGCAGGGAGAACATAGCTGGCCTCTCCCTGCCCACCACGCCTGGGGAGTCTGCAGGGCTAATGGGGGGGGGGGTTCCGGGGGAAAGGCCAGCCTCTCCGAGCTCCCAGCTGAGGAGCGAAAGCCCAAATACCATGCAAGGAGGGGATGCAGGGTCCAGGAGACTGGGCAAGCAGGGGACATGGGGTCGGGGCAGTGAGACTGGTGGGTGCCAGAGCCTACAAGGGAGTGTGACAGAGCCACTGGCTTCTGAATTCATGGCCGCTTTGGGCCAGCTCCCCCTCTCTGTCCACTGCTAACAGCAGCAGGGACATTGGGTGGCCTATCCCCTCCCCCAC
This sequence comes from Glis glis, assembly GCA_004027185.1. Lineage (NCBI taxonomy): Eukaryota > Metazoa > Chordata > Mammalia > Rodentia > Gliridae > Glis > Glis glis. Next base: position 54,288 of record PVJS01006508.1, on the reverse strand, counting down.
AGGCCTGCCAGGAAGCCCAAGGTCTGGAGACAGAGACGGGGAAGGAAGAAACCCAGGTCCTCTACAGTGACGACAGGACCCATTGCAGCCCCCGCCCAGGTACCCACATTTCAGAAGAGTTTTGACTCTTCCAGTTTTGACTTGTCGTGACCATCCAGAGGTTTTTTGTTTTTGTTTTTGTTTTGTTTTTTGCGGTACCAGGGATTGAACCCAGGGGCATTTTACCTCCGAGCTACACCCCCGGCCCTATTTTTTTTTTATATACTTTATTTTGAAACCGGGTCTCATGAAGTTGCAGAGGGCCTAAGTAGCTGAGGTTGGCCACGAACCCAAATCCTCTGGTCTCCGCCTCCCAAGTACTGGGATTACAAGCGTGCGCCCCCATCAAGCTGGTATAATTTCCGCCCAGGGCCTAGCTCAGTGTTTTAGGTAACTTGGGTGGCCTGAGGGTGGCTTGTTGAAATATTACATATCGTCTGAGAATACTTCCTGGCCAGTCTGTGACCGGATCTGCCTGTTCAGGGCTATTTCCCCAGGGAACCTACCACATAATGGGTCTCAAGAAATATTCAGGGAATGAGTGAATGAATGAATGAATGAATGGTCCCCATGAAGGTTTTCAGAGTGGTCTCAGAACTCCTAGAAACTGCCTAGAAACTCCAGATTCTTTACTCCTGCCAAGAGGACCTCTTCCCTAAATCCAAGAGAATCCTTACCCATCCCCCAGGGCTCTCAGCAGAATTGCTCATGGGTTATAGCATCATTAACTCTGTCCCGGCCACAGAGAGACACAAGGACACACACCAGGGACAGGTTAGGGAGTAAGGACTGCAAGGGTGCTGGTGGCCTAGCCGTGGCTTCCAGTGAAAATTAGAGAGTAAAAGAGAAGAGAATTTATCTACAAAACCATAAGGCCACAGAGAGGCCGCTGAGAAAGCCTCTCTGCTTGTTTACAAAAATATGCAATTATGTATTAACTGTTCCGCAGTAATTGCACTTGGCACTTGTTTTTAATCTACTCACAGTTGCCATTTCAAGTTAAAAAAGGATGCTGAGCAGGGAGGAGAGGACAAGGTCATTGGCTAAGTTCTTATCTCTCAGCTCACTGCAGAGCGTGTGAGCACGCCCTGGACCCCAGGCTCCTCCTCGGAAACATCGGGCTCAGAATGGCCAATCGTCAGAAGATGGGGCTGTCACTAAGCCAATACTTAGAGCCTGGTGCCAGGCATGGAGCAGCCCATGAACATGAGCAGTTTTAACTGGACTCATGAGCTCCTCTGCGTGAACTGTGTCTCTGAGTCACCTGGTTAAGGGACAGCTTTAGAGCAAGATTCAAAGGACATAATGATTCTTCCTGTTTCCATCTACACACCTAAGGCCCCAGCAAAAGAGGTTCCCAAAATGAAATTGTGTTTATAAAACCCTTAAGACAAGGCAGGCGTGGTGGCACACACCTGTAATCCCAGTACTTGGGAGGCTGAGAGAGGAAAATCGCAGGTTTGAGGCCAGCCTCAGCAACTTAGCAAGGCTCTCAGCAAATTTGCAAGACCCTGTTTCAAAGTAAAAAATAAAATAGGGCTGGGGATGTAACTCAGAGGTAGAGTGCCCCTGAGTTTAATCCCCAGCACCACACACACACACACACATACACACACACACACACACACACACGCGCGCGCGCGCTAGGTGTGGTGGCACAGGCCTGTAATCCCAGTACTTGGGAGGTTGAATCAGGAGGATCACAGGTTCATGGCCAGCCTCCGCAACATAGCAAGACCCTCAGCAACTTAGCGAGACCCTGTTTCAAAATAAAAAAATAAAAAGGGCTGGGGATGTAGCTCAGAGGTAGAATGCCCCTGGGTTTAATCCCCACTACCATAAAAACAAAATAAAAACCCGTAATGCAGAACTGACACAATATTCACTCTCTAGAAATGTTTGCTGTAGTTATTATTCATAATTCTCACAACAAAAAAGAATAGGAAAGTAAGGCTCAGAGAGGTTAAGGAACTTGCTCAAAGTCACACAGCTAGTATGCAGCAGAGCTGGGATTCAAGTGCAGGCAACCAGAGTGTCACCACTTTATGCTGCTTACATCTGATAAATGTTTAAATCATTCCACTCTAGAGACCTGGGCCCAGGCAGGAGGTTGGAATTTTCCACGGCAGATGTCTGACAGCACACATGTACTTATATATGAAAGAGGTCAGAGCCAGAGGGAATCTTAGGGACCAAGTTTTACTGAGCAGAGACTCTCTGGAGCCAAACAGTAAGCCTAGACCCCACAGTCTCTCAATCCAGCACTTGCCCCAAAGCACACAAACGAGGTCACTGCTGTCCCACCACTGCGTGACAGCTGGGGACAGGAGCTAGCTGAATGACCCTGAGTAGCTTGTTTATCCTCTCCATGCCTCAGTTTCCCCCTTGGCAAATTGGGAAGAAAAGGTAACTTACTAGATTATTGTGAAAAGAATAATAAAACAATCTATGTAAAAATACCAGCCACAGGCAAAGAGTGTCATACAGGCTAGTTTAGGATTGGGGGGATCGCTGCCATTTTATTTATCAGGCAACACAACCCCACTCCAAATGATTGATTTTTGCCTTAAAATCGATGCCTTGCCTTTGCAGAGGGTTCACGGGCTTTCAAGAGAGTGCTCAGGGCCGTGGCTGCGGCTCTCAGCCTGCCCCCTCCGGTCTCCCTCTTTTTCTTCCTCCCCATCCCGACGCCCCATTTTTCTCAGCAGTAGAGACCTTTCCTCTCCAGGCCCACGGCACAAACCCTGCACTTCCGCAGGAAGCAAGCACTGAATAGATTTAGCAGGTTCTGATAAATGTCACGTTTATTTTGGTGCCAATAGAGTCACTGCATTTTAATGAGGACCCCACCCCCCACCCTGCCCCAGATGTCGGTGCTGGTGGGGAAGCCGCGTGTTCTGCCACCACCACCCCGCACACAAGGTTCTGGGAAGCCAGTGCTGGGTTTGGCGCTGCCGTCTCAGTCTTGGGAGCCAGTCCCCTGCTTCTGGGTGGCCAGCTCTGCCAACCAGGATCTTTTATGCTCCTTTTCAACCTCAGTCTCCTCATCCGAAGCAAACGAACCCTATCCCCTTTGCACCCTGTGAAATAAACGCTGTAGATGCTCCCAGCTGGGGGCTGGGCACAGTGGAGATGTTCAGTGCGCATTTGTTGATTCTAATTGATTCCAAAGACACAGGCCCCAGGGAGTAGGCCAGGAGAGGCTGGCTGGGGGAGCTGAGCGAGGTGCTGCTGCGTGGGAGGCGCAGAGATGGGCGGCTGAGCCAGCAACTTCCCCAGGCCAGAGATGGAGAGCCGCAGATTGGGCCCCTTATCCAGAAAACCCAGCCCAGGAGGGGAACCCGGGCCCTGAAGGAGGAGGATGCTGGGAGGGGCAGGGCCAGAGGCATAGACAGTCCTTTCATCCTGGTCTAAGTGACTGGGGGATACGACAAAGGGCACATAGACCTGGCTGCTCTCAGACCCCCACCCCCACTGCAGCTAGCTTCCAGCGCCCTGGGCTGGAGAGCCATGGAGGTGATGAATGGGTGTTAGGGGGCAGCCCCTGGAGGGTCCCTCCCACACACACTGTAAAATAAAATCCACCCTTTCTTTGCATTTTGCTGAGCCTAGGTGTTCTTGGGGTTCCTATTGTCTCTGGGCTGTATGCTCTGGAAGCTTTTTTTTTTCATAGTTGTAAACCAGTGCTGGCATGAACACACTGCAGAGTTAGGGGAAGCCGGTGCAAGTGTGAGAGGGGCAGGGTGCCAGAGGGAGCTGCAGGGAAACAAGGCCTCCCGTGTCCACAGCAGAACCTGAGATCAGGATTCCAAGGCAGCTCGTGTATTTAGAGGGTGGTCCCAGGAAGCACAGATAGGGGACAGGGAAAGTGAGGCAGGGAGAAGGAAGCTTGGTCAAGAAAGTTGCCACGAGCCCAGCATGGTGGCGCATGCTTATAATCCCAGTACTTGGGAGGCTGAGACAGGAGGATCGCAGGTTCAAGGACAGCCTCAGCAATGCAGCGAGACTCTCGTCAAACTAGTGAGACCTTGTTTCAAAACAAGAAAATTAGAAAAGGCTGGAGGTGTAGCTCAGAGATAGGATGCACCTGGGCTCAATCTTCAAAAGAAGGAAGGAAAGAAGGAAGGAAGGAAGGAAGGAAGGAAGGAAGGAAGGAAGGAAGGAAAGAAGTAAGTTACTATGGTGGGCAAGTGGGACTCCATCCTGCTGAGGAGCTCTGGGGCCCAGTATAACCACGCACCTCAAGTCATCCACCTCAAGGGAGAGGGAGCTGGGGTATCGGTACATCCACTCCTATCAGTCACCAGCTGAGGGTCCCCCCTACAGCATTAACTGCACAGCACCCCCGACCCACCCAGCCTCTGGTGCAGAGTCACGTGTACTAGAACAGAGAGGATCAAGGGACAATTCACAGAATAAGTCAGTTGTGCAGCATGTGAGAGGGTGACACACACCACTGAAAAGGTCAAGCGGAGTCAGGGAGCGCCGGGCTGGGGCAATTCCCACCGGATAAGATGGGGAGGGGTTTCTGAGGATGAGGACGGGACATTGTAACATAGGAAGAGAGGAAGCACTCCATGTGGGTTCCCCGAGGGAAGAGAGTTCCAGGCGAAGGAAGCAGCATGTGGAAAGGCCCCGAGGCCAGCGAGTGCCTGGGTGTATTCCAGGAAGAGCATGGGGCCAGGTGAAGCAGCTCAACCTGCAGACCCAGCTGCTCAGGACGGAGGCTGAGGCGGGAGCTTGAGAGAAGCTGGGGCAGCGGAGCAAGACCCCCGTCTCAAAACCAACCAACAAACAAAAAATAAAGTAAAACGAACAAAAGACAAAGACAGAGAGAGGAAGAGAGAGAGAGAGAGAGAGAGAGAGATAGATAGAGAGAGAGAGAGAGAGAGAGAGAGAGACTGAGTATTCTGGCTCTGGCTAAAGTGAGAAAGTTAGAAATAGGAGATGAAGGCCGGGCGTGGTGGCACACGCTTGTAATCCCAGTACTTGGGAGGCGGAAACCAGAGGATCCAGGTTCACGGCCAGCCTCAGCTACTTAGTGAGGCCCTCCGCAACTTCATGAGACCCGGTTTCAAAATAAAGTATAAAAAATAGGGCCGGGGGTGTAGCGCGGAGGTAGAACGCCCCTGCATTCAATCCCCGGTGCCGAAAAAAAAAAAAGATATAGGAGATGAGACCAGAGAGGTGACACCATAAGATCACACAGGACCTTTTACATCCACTGCGAGGTCTTTGGCTTTTACTCTGATTGAGATGGAAATAAGTGCAGGGTTTTCAGTAGAAAATACTATCATCTGATTGACATTTTTAATATTTATTTATTTATGTTAATACTAGGGATTGAACCCAGGGGCATTCTACCTCCAAGCTATACCCCCAGCCCTTTTTATTTTGAAACAGGTAGGGTCTCGCTAAGTTGCTGAGGGTCTTGCTAAATTGCTGAGGCTGGCCTCAAAACTGCAATCCTCCTGTCTCAGCCTCTGAGATTACAGGCATGTGCCACCATGCTCGGCTTGACTGACATTTTTTAAAAGTACTTTGTCTTCATATAGGAAAGCTATAAAAGTTGATTTCACAGAAGTAGAGAGCAGAAGAGTGGTCACCAACAGCTGGGAAGAGGGCACGGGTGAGAGAGGGAAGTTGGATACCTGGAATCAAAATACAGTCGGGAAAAAGAAGAAATTCTACTGTTCTAGAGTGCCGTAGGGTGAGAATAGTCTATAACCATTTACTACATACTTGAAAATAGATGGAGGAGAGGATTTTGACAACACAAAGAAATGAATGTTTGATGTGATGGAGATGCTAATGACCCTGATCCCATCGTTACACAATGTACGAATTGAAAACACCACCTTGTACCCCAGAAATATGTACAATTATGATGCACCAACTTTAAATTGCAAGAAACCAATAGAGAATATTACAGAAGTACAAAAGAAAACCTATTTTGTCTGCTAGATTGAGAATAGATGTAGGGGACCTGAGGGATGTAGGGGCGCTAAGCCCAGCAAGAAGGGCAATCATCCAGGGTAGAGACATGGGAGCAAGGCCCCAGGCGACAAAGGTGGTGGGAAGTGACAGGGTTCTGGGTCTACCTTGAAGGTGGAGCCCTTGGAATTTGCAAGTATAGATGCAAACAATTCTAAGTGCTACAAAGAAAAAGCACAGGGATACTGTACCACTGACAAGACCTGAGAAGCGACTGAGACCAGAGAAACAGCTTGGAGCCAAGCCCCGAGATCTGAGCAGGAGTTAATTTGGTAAAGATTTGACAAATTCCTTGTCCGTCATCTATGGCTTCCTGACAGTGAGAGGAGGGGAGAGAAATGTGTGGGGGGTGGAGGAAGCTGGTTTCTCTAGGGATGGGGGAGACTTTGCTGGAAAGAGCCCAGAGAGTCATACTTTGTTACGTAGTCTCCACAATCCAAAACAGCTTTGCTGCTGGACCTTTGTCATAGATGAGTCAGTGGGTAGGTTGCTTGTGCTGCAGACGACACCTCAGCGGATCCTGGTGCCCAAGCGCTGTGGGGCGCTCATCAGGGCTCTGCAAAGACTCTGCCAAGCAGATTGAAGTGCGAACATTTGGAGTTCTTACTCAGGGCTCGACTCTGCAATTAGATGATTGCATAACCTTAATATGACCGATCTTGCCGGATGTGAATTGTGCAGCTGTAACCACAAAAGAAGGTAGCATTTCTGTTTTCTTGTTGAGCGCAAACATTATCTGTGCGCAAGTCATAATTTTATAACAGCCGCTTTTGGCGAGAAAAGGCTTTGTCAGTCAGAAGATGCAGTTGAGAAAAAAAACACACACACATATATATATATGCAATACAAGTGCTTAAAGAGATGGTCATAATGTCAGGCTTTGCCTTGGGAAATATTGCTTTCTCTTCTCTCTCTCTCTTTCTCTCTCTCTTTCCTTCATGCACATCAGTTTTGAGGCCAGGAAGTTGGGAAACTCGGAGCCCACACTGAGCCCTCCCGGGACAGCACAGTTTAGCTGTCGCACATGCACGGCGCTGAGAGTCAGAGGGAATCAGCTTGATATTCATCAGCAATTGCACATCACACCCCGTTCATCAAGCCTCATTGTTCCGTGGGGACGTGAGCTACGACTCCGGCTCTTCAGATCCGAAATCCTTGCAGAAATCTTCACCCGCCCCCGGAGGCCCGGCTTGAGGGACTCCAAGGACACAGCCCTCAGATGCCCTCTTTGCCTCTCACACTCAGTGACCCTCAAAATGGAATGAAGAGGAGATCAGGGCTAAGGAAGCCAAAATTTCTCCTCCATCTCTGGCCCAGTTTTCAGGAGAAACAGCTCTGAGCAAGGGGGGGGGGGACAGAGGCTAGGAGTTGCTTTGTTATGGTCAGAGCTTATGAAGGAGGAGAGAGAGAGAAAGAGAGGTGGGGTGAGAGGAAGGGAGTAAAGGGATACATTTAAGTATCACGATGAATCTCACTATCATATACAATTACAATGCACCCATTAAAAAAATGTTAAAAGAGATACATTGAAGAATATATTATACATTGTAGCCAGGCGCCATGGCCCTGTGCTTGAAATCTCAGTACTTGAGAAGCTAAAACCGGAGGATCACAGGCCAGCCTCAGCAATTTTGTGAGACCCTCAGGAACTTAGTGAGATCCTGTTCCCAAATAAAAAAAATAAAATAGGGTTAGGGATACCGCTTGGAGGTAAAACACCCCTGGGTTCGATTCCCAGTACCAAAGGGGGGGGGGAGTGGTGGGAGATTAGAAGATGAGACCCGGGCCAGATGGGTGAGCACCTAGGACTACGTGAGCAAGCATGTACCATGACATCTGGCCAGGGCTATAATTTCATGGCTGAAACTAACGACAAAGCCAAGATGGCAGGCTGAGCTCCCTGGGAGACGGACGCTGAGATGGAGACTGGATACAGGAGGTTTACTGGGGCTCGCTCTCGGAGGGAAGTGTACCCATGGGGGAAGGTGAGGCAGCAGGAGTGGGCAGAGGGACAGACAGGCTGCTCCAACTGGAGCTCTGAAGTTGGGGTGATCCTCCAGTGTCACCCCAAGTTGGGGCAGGGAGGCCAGGCCTTTATCCTCTGAAATAGCTGCCACTGGGTGTGGGCTGCCCCACGAGGGGTCTGACCTTGGATGATGGAACTCTGCAGCCAGAGAATTTTCTAGAGAAGGCTGAAAGCTGAGATCTAGCAGCTGACCACCTCCCCAGCAGCTGGTAGAATCAGTTGAATAAAGGGTCTGGGCAGGGCCACAGAGCATTGCCAACCCCTAGTAAAGAACTTGAAAAGCCAGGCATGGTGGCACACACCTGTAATCCCAGTACTCCCAAGGCTGAGACAGGAGGCTTGTAGGTTCGAGGCCAGTCTCAGAAACTTGGCAAGACCCTTAGCAACTTAGAGACCCTGTTTCAAAATTTAAAAAGGCTGGGGATGTAGCTCAGAGGTAGAATACCCCTGGAATCAATCCCCAATAGGAAGAAAGAGAGAGAGAGAGAGAGAAAGGAAGGAAGGAAGGAAGGAAGGAAGGAAGGAAGGAAGGAAAAAGAAAGAAAGAAAGAAAGAAAGAAAGAAAGAAAGAAAGAAAGAAAGAAAGAAAGAGGGAGGGCTGGGAATATAGCTCAATGCTAAAGCACTTGCCTAGCACGTGCAAGGCCCTAGAGTCAATCCCTAGCACTGAAAAAAAAAATCTTATTTGAGAGCAAAGAGAATCAAACTTGGGTGGAAGCCATAGAATGTCCTGAGGTGTAAAAGAATCTGGTGTGGGCCAGAGGCGGGTGTTCATGATGGTGTACCAATGAGCTGGTTTCTGAGATAGAGGCGGACTCAGGCGGGGTTCCTTCATTCCAATCCCTGCTCCCCACCCCTCCAATCTGTCTTGGACCTTTGCCAAGTGGTCAAGCTGCGTGAAAGCAAAAGCCTGTGAGGCAGGACCTGAGCGAGGAGGGTCCTCACACCACCAGCATCGCCACCGGCAGCACACCTTGCTGAGCACTCGCACCTGAGGGCTCTGAGCGAACACCGTGAGGCGCCGTCACTACCAACCCAAGACAGGCTCAGGAAGCAGAAGACGTAAAAAAGCCAACTGGAGGCAGAGGCGGGGTGGGGCTCCCCCATACCCTCCTCCTCCAGCCCTGCCTCTCGCCGGAGCTCTAGATCCATGAGTTTGTTTCCCTGATGGACACATCTGTTTAGACATCCACGAGACTCTCAAATTCATTCGCATGTCTTCAACTGCCCTCCTCTTCCCTCCACCCTCAAACTTGGACATCACCTCTGTTTGAGATTTTAGTAAAAGGTCCAGCACTGACCGTTGTACAGGATAAAACATGTCATCCCTGGCCCCTGGCGCCCCTAGGCATGCCCATGTCCTGTGGGTCTGCCTCCTTCAGAAGTCTAGACTTCATCCACCTCTCTCTGTGCCCAGTAAGCATGGCTGAGCTCCAGGAAGCAGCGCTCCTGGTTAAATCTTCCTGCCCCTAAACTTCCTCCTTCCGATACATCCTCTTTGTATAGGCAGAGGATCTTTCTAAAATATGAATCTAGTCACAACTCTCCTCTGCTAATCCCCTTCCATGTCTGCCCCTATTTTCTTCAGGATAAAGTCCACAGGCTTTCTTGCCTCTCTGAATCCTCATCTCTAGATATTCTCTTCCTCCTTTTCTCCCCCTTCATTCACAGACACACACACACACACACACACACACACACACACACACACACTTTATATCTCTGCTATGTAGTGATGACTGGCCACATGTAGTTATTGGGCACTTTGAAATGTGCCTACTCTGAGTTAAGCTATGTTAGTATATAATATACACCAGACTTTGAACTACTTGGTCTGTAAAGAAAGAATGTGAAGCCGGGCGTGGTGGCGCACGCTTGTAATCCCAGTACTTGGGAGGTGGAGACCTGAGAATCCGGGTTCGCAGCCAGCCTCAGCTACTTAGTGAGGCCCTCCACAACTTCGCGAGACCCGGTTTCAAAATAAAGGGTAAAAAATAGGGCCGGGGTTGTAGCTTGGAGGTAGAATGCCCCTGGGTTCAATGCCTGGTACCGCAAAAAAAAAAAAAAAGAATTTGAAATAGCTCACTGATAATTTTTTATTGAATACACGTTTGAGTGATAATATTTTGGCTCATCGATATTACTATTGGGTCGATTCGTTGCACCTATTTCTGTTTCTCTTTCTAAGGTAGCAACTAGAAAATGTACAATTACGTGTGTAGCTCACATTCATTCCTACTGGACGGTGCTGCCATAACCCATTGGGAAGGGAAGCGCCCCCTCCCACCCCACCGACGCCTAGGCATTTGTTTGGGGAACATGGGAAATCTAAAAATTTCACATGACCCTAACAAAAATTCTGTTTCGGAGCATTAGCCTCTGTGTTGGTGCAGAAGAGGCAGCCAGCAACAGGACCTTCACTTTTCAGGTTCTACGAGCCCTGAAATCAGGATTGAACCAAGACAGACTGCAGAGAGGTACTAAAAAAAATGGCAAGGACTGCGCCACTGGGAACCCCAGCAATCAGCCAGTGTGCGCAGCAATCAGCCGGTTCTCTCTGAGGATCATGACTCGTCCCGACAGTGTTGAGTGGGGCGAGGACTTCACAGGGAAGAATGGACAGGGTTGCCAGATTTGGGGAGGTAGCTGATATTGGTCTCCACAGAGGTTTAAAGAGAAAGACTTTTTTGCTTAGAAAAAAAAAAGAAGCCAGGCGTGGTGGCGCACACTTGTAATCCCAGTACTTTGGGAGGCGGAGACCAGAGGATCCAGGTTCGCAGCCAACCTCAGCGCGCATGCGCGCGCGCGCTCGATCTATCTCTCTCTCTCTCTCTCCTTTCTCCTCTCTCTCTCTCTCTCTCTCTCTCTCTCTACCTACCTAGTGAGGCCCTCTGCAACTTCGTGAGACCCAGTTTCAATAATAAAGCATAAAAAAATAGGGCCGGGGATGTAGCGTGGAGGTAGAACGCCCCTGCGTTCAATCCCCGGTACCACAAAAAAAAAAAAAAAAAAAGAAAAGAAAAAAAAGAAGAAGGAATGGCCCTTAAGAAAGGTAGCAAGGTTCAGAAACCCCTCCAGACTCCCCCCTTGTAGTGTCAGTATTCTTTCTGGAACTCTCTAGACCTTACAACGTTTTAAATATTTCCTCCTCCAGTGTAATTTCTATCAGGTGCTGTGAGCACCTGGTGTGGTGGGGAAGAAGGAACGCAGGTGTGCAGGCAGGAAGGGAAGCGCGGTCCCTGTTACCCTGCTTCCCAGCAGCCTCACATGGGGGCGGAGGAGCAGGGGTAGGTACCACGGGGAGCAGCCAGGACAAGCCCTGGGCAGGGAGCTGCAAGCTGACGGGAGTCGCTACCAGACAAACCCCTGCTTTCCCAGGCTGACCTGGAGACGGATGACCCATGACCTGCTGTTACCCTACGTGCTGCCTCCCTGGCCAGTACCACCTCCATGGTCTTTGGACAGAGTTTAGACTTCGCCTCCTCCGGGAAGTCTTCACAGATGTCTGGGCCAGGTGTCCTTCCTCAGAGTCCCCATGATGTCCATTCCTGACTCCAATGTCCCTGACGATCTGCTTGACTTGCTTGCTTGACAGTGGGCACCTGGAAGGCAGGTAGCAGGCGTGACTCGCCTTTGCCATCCCCGCACCCAGCTCAGCTCTAACACACAGTAGGCGCACAATAGATGTGTGACAGATAAATGAAACATACTAGACAGACCTTGGATACAAGAGGAGCACCCTCACCAGGCATGGTGGTGCACGCTTGTAATCCCAGTACTTGGGAGGCTGAGACAGGAAGATCGCCGGTTCAAGGCCAGCCTCAGCAACTTAGAGAGACCCTGTTTCAAAATAAAAAATAAAATAGGACTGGAGGTGTAGCTCAGAGGTAGAACACCCCCTGGGTTCAATCCCCAGTACCACAAAAAATAAAACTTTTTAAACAAAGAGGAGCACCCTCCACTGGTCCTCTCAAGCCCACCCGAGGTTCAGGTGATTCTGGCTCCTAGAAACTTCTGCTCTTCAGTTTGACCATGTCCGGTGTCAAGAAATAACCCTGATCTCTCCCAGGCCCTAGGACAGGAGGAGATGATGGGCATGTGTCTGCACGCCCTCTGATGAGAGAGCTTTTCCTAATTCTTCCATCATTTAAACCAACCCGGATCCTGATTGATAGGAGAGCCATTTTTACAAAGACTGGGAAAAATGGCTTTTAATATCAGTTTTTAAGAAAGAAAGTATGGCCCCTATAAACTGTTAAACTTCACTTTATTGACCATAAATCTGTATTTTGCTCAATGCAAAAGTTTTTCATCTTGTACAGAAAAATGCTGAAGCAGCGACAACCGCTGAAAACAAGAAGTTTTCTCTTACGGACAATTTATATGAAAAAGTTATTGAATTTCTGGTTAGGGAGGCCAGGCCAGGCATCCCGCAGCTCCCCCCGAGGGCCAGGCCAGCGGTGCCAGACGCGACCCGTTGCTGATCAATGTCAAGAGAAAATTAACCAATTGTAAGTCTATTAAGTTGTGGGCACCAGGGATTTCAGAGCCCAGAGCAAAGACGTGTTTCTCCCTGGGGACCTTAAACGGACGCTTTCTTTGCTGAAAGGGCAGCCGGTCTCACTGCCAAAGAGAGCGCAGAAAGAGCTGACTTGGCGAGCACCAAGTAGCTACTAGGTGCTTTCACGATTAATGTCTCATTTAATTCTTTCAAGGGCTTTCGGCTTTCAGCTTTCTCAGCCACATTTTACAAATGAACAAATGCAAAGTCAGAGAGGTTAAGAATTTATTCAGAGCCGGGCATGGTGGTGCACGCTTGTAATCCCGGTACTTGGGAGGCTGAGACAGGAGGATCGGGGTTCCGGCCAGCCTCAGCTACTTAGTGAGGCCCTCTGCAACTTTGTGAGATCCTGTTTCAAAATAAAGTATAAAAAATAGGGCCGGGGGTGTAGCTCAGAGGTAGAATGCCCCTGGGTTCAATTCCCGGTACCACAAAAAAAAAAAAAAAGAATTTATTCAGCCCAGTGTGGTGGGATTATGCCTGTAATCCCAGTACTTGGGAGGATAAGACAGGAGGATCACAGGTTCAAGGTCAGCCTCAGCAACTTGTGAGGCCCTCTACAACTTAGTGAGACCCTGTTTCAAAATAAAAAGGGCTGGGAGTGTAACTCAGTACCAAAAAAAAGGGGGGGGAGAATTTATTCAAAGCCTCACAGTTTGGAAGTTACTAATTTCCCCAAGCCTCAGTTTCCCCCCATCCATCAAATAAAGCCGAAAGTACTTAGCCCAGGACTGTCACAGAGCAGATGCTCAGGGAATGTGTTTTCTTCCTGAGGTCTGAGAAGGGCAAAGCTGAGTTTTGGAGCCAAGTCTGGATGATTCAAACACTGACACACCTTCACCCCCTCCCACCCCCACAGAAATTGTCTCCTTATCAGCCTCCTGGAAAACAGTTGCCTTAAGAATGCAGGATAAGCTGGGTGTGGCAGCACAGGCCTGTAATCCCAGTACTTGGGAAACTGAGACAGGAGAATCATAGGTTCGAGACCAGCCTCAGCAACTTGGTGAGACCCTATTGCAAAATAAAATAGGGTTGGAGGTGTAGTTCAGAGGTAGAATGCCCTGGGTTCAATCCCCAGTACCACCACTCCCCCCCCCCAAAAAAAAAGAAAAAGAAAAAAGAAAAAGGAAGCACACAGAATAGTTGGGCCTCTGTATTGGACAGGGTTCACTAGATTAACAGAATTCACAGAATGAGTATATTTGAAAAAGGGATTTATCAGATGGGCTTACAGTTTGAAGCAATGTAGTCCCAGGTTCTGACTGCACGTGGAGAGTCAGAGGAACCAGTAGCTGGTAGAACAGTCTAAGAGCTAGAGTCTTAGGATCGGAGCAACCACTAATTCAGTCCCAGTCCAAGACGTGAAGATCAGGAAGCTCTTCGGAGAAACGATGGTGAAGTTTCAGTTTGAAGGGCTGGAGGCCGAGAAGATCAAGAAGCTCTTCAGAGAAAGGCGAAGCCGGCGGCCGATGATCTCAGGCGAGAGCAGATGCGTTTTCCTCGGAAAGAGTCGCACGCACTCTACGCGGCTTCTCCCTCTTTTATCTAAGTCCGCACCTATCAGAATCCTGCTGCCTACATTCAGGGCAGGGTTTTCTGTTTAATCTGCTGTTACACACCCAAAATCACATAATCTTGGGTGTGTCATGATCAGGTCAAGTTGACAACCTAGATTGACTATCATAGCCTCCTGTGGCTATACAGAGCAAAGGAGCAATATTCTGCACAAAAGAAGTCAACACACCATAAAGCATTTACATTTTGACAAGGACCTGGCAGGTACCTTCAAAGTACCACCTCCCACTACTGCAAGTGCCAGGAACTCCACTATTAGAGCTACACATTCTGCCACATTAAAGTGAAAGTGAAGCCTGGCGTGGTGGCGCACGCTTGTAATCCCAGTACTTGGGAGGCTGAGACCGGAGGATCCGGGTTCGCGGCCAGCCTCAGCTACTTAGTGAGGCCCCCCGCAACCTAGTGAGACCCTATTTCAAAATAAAGAAAAAAAATAGGGCAGGGGGTGTAGCTCAGAGGTAAAATGCCCCTGGGTTCAATCCCCAGTACCAAAAAAAAAAAAAAGTGAAAGTGTTCTTGGTTGAGTTAACTTACTTTTAAAATCGTAATATCTGAGTTGGAAAGAATCCCTAGAAATATATAGTCCAAGAAGAGCTCGCAGGCTACACCCAGTGAGCCAAGACCTACTGACTGGCGGTAACTGCCTGGAGGACGGTGTTGAGAAGGATGCCGAGGGGGAGTCCAGGCTCAACAGGAAAGAGCGGAGCAGTCTACTGGTAAAGTCTGCTTTGGGCAGAAAAGCAGCTTGACAGAGAGGTTTACGAAAGCCTCTTCAGTGGTCTCCTAAACTCCAGTCTCCCCTTCCCTTTACCTAAATAAAGCTGCCAGTGTGATCTTCCTAGCACAGAGATGTGATCCCATTAATCCCACAATCCCATACCCTTCAATTTATCATTACGTGCCACATCTCGTATCACTCCCCTCACATGTCCCCCCAGCAGCACTGGACTACTTCAATTTTTCCCAAGCACCCCATGTTTTCTCACATTATCTCACTTTTTCATACCACTCTTCATAGAACAGCTTTTCCCAACTTGCCCCAACACCAAACTCCTACACATCCCTCAAAACCTAACTTGAGAGTCAACCCTTTGAAACCTTCCTTTACTCCCAGTAGACTTAGGTGGTCCTTTCTCCAGTGCTCCATTCATCCATTAAGCACAGTTCATTCTTCCATTAAGCCCTTGTCACATGGCTGAACCATGAGTCTCTTAAAGGCAGGAACATATCTAGTTTTCTTCAATGCCCTAACCATGCATCTCGCAGCCTATCAACAATAAACAAGCAAGTATTTGGGTGTGCAAATGAATGAGTGGATGATTTTGCACTCTTTTTCCCCCAGTGAATGTGCACCAGCCTCAGAACCCAGTTTAACCTTTCAAATCCACACATGATTCTGTTGATAAATGTTTATGGAAGCTGAGTGTGGTGGCGCATGCCTGTAACCCTAGTATTGGGGAGGCCAGAACAGGAGGATCACAAGTTTGAGGCCAGCCTCAGCAACTTAGCAAGGCCCTCTGCACCTCTGCAACTTAGTGAGACTGTGTTTCAAAATGAAAAATAAAATACAGCCAGGGGTGTTAGCTCAAAGGTAGAATGCCCCTGGGTTCAATCCCCAGTGCCAAAATTAAAAAAAAATGTTTATGTGGGTGCTGCTGAGTGCAAAGAGAGAAGGAAGTATACACAGTCTCTGCCCTCATGGCGCTTATAGTCTGATGAGAAAAAACAGTCATGCATGGAAGTAATCAGAGAGCGAGAGACGAAACCAGGATGAACGCAGCACTGGGGTGGAAGGAGGGATGAGCGGCCTAGTTGGAATTTTGGACACAATAACAGGATCAGACCCACAAGATGAAAAGGATATGGAAAGCAGAGAAAGGGATTCTAGGCACAGAAGAAAGATCTACATGGTTTTCCGAGGCAGTAAGTGCTTCCTGTGCCTGGAGCTGAAAGGAAACCATGCAGGCCGTCAACTCTGTCATTCCTGGGTCTGCTTCTAATGACTGATTTTTTTCCTCCTCAATATGGATCCTGTTTTTCTGCTTCTTTACATGCTTAGAAAGGTGTATCAGAACTGGGTGTGATGGTGCACACCTGGAATCCCAGTACTTGAGAGGCTGAAACAGAAGGATTACAGGTTCAGGGCCAGCCTCAGCAATTTAGCAAGACCCTCAGCAACTTAGCAAGACCCTGTTTCAGAATAAAAAATAAAATAGGGCTGGAGGTGTAGCTTGGAGGTAGAATGTCTCTGGGTTTAACCTCCAGTACCCACCCACCCCCAAAAAAAGAAAGATGTATCAGATGCTGGGTTTTTTTTTTTTTTATTTTACACAGTTGGATGCAGGACTTCGTTACATTCACTTGGGGGCTTTGTATTGGGTGACAGTTATGTGAATACATTTGATCCTTTTCTTGCTTCCTTTTAAACTGTCCTCATAGATCCAGGGCAGCCTTCTGTCTAGGGCTGATTTGGCAGTACCCTTTCGAGGACTCTACCCAATGCCCATACATTAGGCTCTCCTTCCTCTATGGCTGGTGGGAACACATACTGTTCCCAGCCATGTATGAACTCTAATATTTATTACACCTTTCCTTTCCAGTGGTTCTTTCCCCAGCCACAGTTTCCTCATGCACACTTGCAGATCAATTAAGTATTCAAAGTGATCGTTCTGTAATCAATGTTGATATTTCTTTTCTCTTCCTCTCTTCTTCTTCTTCTTCCTCTTCTTTTACTTCTTCCTCTTCTTCTTCTTCTTCTTCTTCTTCTTCTTATTCCTCCTTCTCCTCCTCTTCCTCTTCTTCTTCTTCTTCTTCTTCTTCTTCTTCTTCTTCTTCTTCTTCTCTCTGCAATCTTCTCCCTGAAGTTTCTAGCAAATTTGGCACCTCTGAAACATAAACTTCGTCTTCCCCTATCTTCTGGATTCAGGGAGCCGGCTAGACTATGTTGGGTTCCGCTTCTCTGCGTTAGCATGGAACCCGCTCCAGGAAGTGCCTAAAACCACCCTAAAGCACATTTCATTTGCTTCCCTTCTCTAAGGGATCCTGTCCTGCTCTGACACCCAAAGTCTGGAACTTTGGATTTACTTGAATACTTAATTATGCAAGGCAAGAAGATAGATTCAGTCCCATAATGACCAGGAGCAAAAATCTCTGGAAGGATATTTTAAAGCTATAAGAATTAAGATAAAAATAAAAAAATAAGTAAAAGAGGAACGATGTAGACAGGAAATGCAAATAACACGAAATAAATGAGCATTAAGCATGTGTTGAATTAAAAGGAACCACTCATTGACTAAAGTCCATTTGGTTTTTTGATTGGGAGAAATTGCCCCTGCCCAAAACAGAGTGAGAGGGAATACAGCCACGGAACAGTTATCACCACGCTTCTGAACACCGCACAGCAAGGGTGCTCGGAAGCCCATCAGCCAAGATTGTAAGGAAAGGGAGAGGTAATGAGCTCCAACTACCAATGAGAAAATAGAGAAATAGGGTGCTCATTTAAAGAGAAAAAAGAAAGAAAATGAGAACGCAGAGAACAAGATAGACTTAGCATAAAGTCTTTCAGGGAGAATAGAAATGCCCACACTTCTGAATGAGATCAAGAATCAGGAGACCTAGCCAGGTATGGCAGCACACGCTTGTAATCCCAGTACTTGGGAGGCCGAGACAGGAGGATCGCAGGTACAAGACCAGCCTTTGCAACTTAGAGAGACACTCAGCAACCTAGTGAGATCCTGCTTCAAAAGAAAACATTAAAAAAAGAGTTGGGGATGTAGCTCAGAGGTAGAAGCCCCCTGGGTTTGATACCCAGTACCAATAAATAAATAAATATCATGAGATTTGACCAGAGGCACAATCCACTGCAGAATGGCACTTGATAAGAGAAAGCAGTGCAAACTTGAGCGTGTTCAGTCATTAGAGCAGGGATGCCAAATACAGAGTATTCTCACCTCCATTTCTCTCTCCCGTACCTGTGACAGACATCACTAATCAACTATGGATCTCACATCGCAGAGCCCAGAGGCTGCCTTAAACCATCTCTACACAGCATCCTAGGAAGCCTCTACCAATTGATTGGGTCACTTCTAAATGGAAACCAATATTCCTCACCAGTTTTAAGTCATCATAGATGCCATTTTTGTGGCAGTCTTGATGGCGTGGTGATGGGAAAAGAAATGTAAATATAAATCTGTAAGTAATCAAGCATAAATATGTATATTCTTCAATACTTAATAAATATACATAACATTTACATATGATTGCATAAATATTTACTTATACATACATACCATTTTTATAATTGAAAACCTGTTATGATCATAGGAGATAAGAGCTGGGAGGTTGCCTTGAGGACTGTTAGGTTCTATACTTGAGAAAACACCATGAGGCCTCAGTCATCTGCCTCTGGTGTCCTGCTAAGACTCAGGAGATCTGTGGTCTCTCTCCCTGGATTCCTGTTGAAGTTTAGCATCTTCTCCTGTGTGTGTGTGTGTGTGTGTGTGTGTGTGTGTGTGTGTGTGTGTGTTACCAGAGATGATTGAACCCAGGGACATTCTACCTCCCAGCTACACCCCCAGCCCTTTTTATTTTATTTTATTGTTTTGTTTTGTTTTGTTTTGAAACAGGGTCTTGATAGGTTGCTGAGAGTCTACATTGCTGAGGCTGTCCTCGAACCTGAGATTGTCCTGTCTCAGCTTCCCAAGTACTGGGATTACTGTACATAGAATGACCAATAATCCCAAGTTGCCCCTGATGAGGAGTGGTGGGATATAGGACTTCTGGTGCAAAAACTGGGACAATCTCAGACAAACCAGGACAAGTTGGTCACCCTAGATATAAGGATGGAACGATCCCAGCAGTCCTCACCTCCCTGAGAAACAGATCAAAGAGAAGTTGGATCCCAGAGACGCTGGTCTTTCACACTGTCCAAACCTCCAGCCCAACTCATAGGGACCAGGCCCCCAGATGCCCTTCTTTCTTACAAGATCCCAGAAGGGACTTCACACTGCACCCCTCTGCTGCTGCTTCCCCCTCCCTCCCCACCCATCTGCCCTGTCCTCCTCCTCCTCCCCCCAAGTCTAGAATGTCCCCCTCAACCAATGACTATGGCTACTTAAGCTCCAAAGCTCTTCCTGCTCCAGCAGCTTTCTCTCTTCTACTCACCTCCCCCTCCACAACACTTCTGTGACAAAACAGAGGAGAAAAGAATGAGTAAGAATCTGAAGCCGGGCGTGGTGGCGCACGCTTGTAATCCCAGTACTTTGGGAGGCGGAGACCGGAGGATCCGGGTTCGCGGCCAGCCTCAGCTCTCTCTCTCTCTCTCTCTCTCTCTCTCTCTACTTAGTGAGGCCCTCCGCAACTTCGTGAGACCCGGTTTCAAAATAAAGTATAAAAAATAGGGCTGGGGTGTAGCGCGGAGGTAGAACGCCCCTGCGTTCAATCACCGGTACCGCAAAAAAAAAAAAAAAGAATCTGAAAACTGAGCACCTATTTTATCAAAGTTCCCATGCCAGCCACTTAGACACCGGCACAGAGACAAATAAACCATGGCCCGGCCCCTGAGGAGTTCAGAGGTGGGAACAGAGTTGGCAGAGGGGAGGAAGGCGGATGGCGTGTAAGTGATTATAACAATTATAACGCAGTATCGTAACAGCAGATATTTATTGAGAGCACACTCTGTGCCAAGTGCTGTTCATACAGTGTTAGTACAGTGTTTCTTTAACTCCCTGCAATGTCCCAAGGAGAGAGGTATTACTGTTATTATTCCTCATTTTCCACCTGAGAAAGTTAAGGCTTAGCTGGTTAAATAATTTGCTCATCCTCCGCAATGTTAGCAAATGATACAGTTGCACCTGAACCTCGGCTCACCACGAAACCCATTCTGCTAACCACTGCGCAGTACTGCGGTGCAATCCAAAATGTGGAGCCTCGGAGGAAGGCTCGTGCTCCCCCTAGCTGGTAGGAGGGCGATCAGGAAGGCTTCCTAGAGGAGGTGACGTTTGAGTTTCACCTTTTTTTTTAAATATACTTTTATTGGTGCATGGTAACCACACATCATATTGAGATTTAGTGTGATAGGAACACACATGCACTCAGCACCCGGCGCATTTCCCTCGGGATCCCGCCCTGCTGCCCCTCCTCCCTGCTCATAACATTGAAATTGGCGCTGATAGCGTCACGAATGTACATAGGATCGCTTCAACTGTTTCCTTCAACAAGTCTCCCCCCTCCCCTTGCCACCTTCGTCCCCAAATCCCCTTTCACTGTTCTACTGGGGTCTCTCCTCATTTATCTGAAGTCTCTTTTGTTTCCCAGTTTCTCTGTAGCTTCCACATATGAGAGGAAACGTATGACCTTTCACTTTCTGAGATTTGGCTAATCTCACGTAGCACAATATTCTTGAGTTCCATCCTTTTTTTTTTTTTTGCAAATGACGTAATTCTGTTCTTCTTTATGGCTGAATAAAATCCCATTGTGTGTATCCACTGCAGTTCTATCTTTAAGGGTAGGGAGTTCACTGTGTGGACAAGGAGAAACATATGGCATCGACTCACAAAAGAACTTCCAATGCCAATATTCAGAGTACAAGTAGTTTTCTAGCATGCTGGTTTTAGCCACAGATGCCCATGGGAAGACCTGTGTGTCAGGGCTGGGGAGGGAGGTAGAATCAGACCATGAGTGCTGTGTTGCTAGGTGCTCACATCTGACCCTGGAAGCACCAGGAGCCTTTGAAGGCTGTTGGGTAGGAGAGTCACATGAAGAAGCGATAGGGTAACGAACTCAGGCAGCAGGCCCAGCAGGATGAGTAAGAACGAAGAGATTCAAGAGAAATTTTGTAAGCCAGTGGGCAGGGCCTTGTGTCTGGTTGAACTTGGAGAGACAGGGAAAAGAGGATAGCAGATGGTGGAGACTCAGAGAATTACTAGCTTAAGAGAATACGTGGATGGTGGTACCATTTGCTATGAGCTGAACAGGGAGGAGAGGCAAGCGTGGAGAGAAAGGTGGCGCTGGTTTGAGGTGTCAGTGAGAGATGTGTCCAGAGACATTTAATAGGCAGTGGGGTAAGAGCTCAGTAGAGAAGGTAGAACTGAAAGCACCTCCTAGGTTAAGATTTCTGGGGATATTTGAGTGGTACACGCGAATGTCCCACTTAAAAGTGTCCCCCCATAAAATAACAAGCAGGACTCTGAGAACCTGCTCCTACCTTCATGTCTTTCTCATACTTCAAATGCCCACTGGAGAATGGGGTGCATTTGCTGAAGCTATAATGTTTTATTAAGAAATTTGAAGAAATACAGAATTCTAGGGGCTATATCTGAGTATCTTCACTTCCTTGCGCGCGCGCGCACACACACACACACACACACACACACACTTTTCTAGTAAATTTTTAGTTACCCAAAAAAAAGCCAGCTAGGCATGGTGGCGCATGCCTGTAATCCTAGTACTTGGGAGGCTGAGACAAGAGGATTGCAGGTTCAAGGCCAGCACGTGGTAACTTAGCAAGAATCTGTTTGAAAATGAAAACCAAATAGGGCTGTGGGAAGAATGGCCCTGGGTTTCATCCTCAGTGCCACAACAATAACAAAAAGCCAAGGGAAGTTTACAGGGATTCAGCAATTATCATACACGGGGGACCATCCTGAGCCCTAAACAGGAGCTCCCTCATTCAGCCCTTACCACAGTCATGGGCTCTTATTTTCCCCATTTACAAAGAAGAACTTTAAGGCTCAGAGAGGTCACTTAGCTTCCATAAGGTCACAGAGTAAATAAGTTGTTCAGGGATCTTTTGAGCCCAGATCTACCTAACCCCAAAGCCTTAGCCATAATACCATGGCTCCCAGATGTGCTGCAGATCTGTGATGACACAGCCACCGCTCCACAATGAAATGAGCCAAATGTTTTAGACCCTTAAATGACTGCTAATTGCCTTTTCTGCGGATGGACTTTTCTTTGAAATCATGCCCTTCCTCTGCACAAAAGCTGTTTAAATGATTCTGCAGCAAAATGGTTGTTTGCTTTCTTCTTTTATGTCCTAACTTGGCAAAATAAAAAGTTGGCAGCCTTGTGTTCATCCTTAAAATATTCTTTTAGTGTTTCCTGGTCCATGAAATCCAAAATATTGGGAATGACTGTACGGACCCCATCCTTAAAACTTGACACTTCAAAAGCAGGGGCAGAGGGGCAGAAGGGCAGCCTGCTACTATGTCTGGGTGTGAAAGTAGCAAAGACACATCAGGATCCTTGCTGTCCCCACAAGGGCCACGTCATACCTGCCATTCCAGGGCTGGCACCAAGAAGGAATAAGCAAAAACCTTTCATGCACTGGCAGCTCGCCCTACACGCCCAGCTGGGAGAGAGGAAAGCTTATCTTCCAAAGATCATTTTGTAAACTCCATTCTTGATTGTTCAAGCAGGATGGAGGGAATTAAGAGATGAATATTAACAATGGAATCTGACAAAAGACCTTTTATATCCTCGCCTCCCCAGACGAGTGCTCTACCCAGAGCCCAGGGGAGGAGAGGTTTTCTCTAAAATCTTTGAGGTCAACAAACAGGACTATTTTGGGATTCCAGGACTGAAGCCTGCTTTTCTCTCCTTCCCGAGCCCGTCAGGCAGGAGCCCATGGCGCTCTGATTTCTTCTCCTCTGTCTGGCTGCGGCTTTCTGTGCTCCAAGGGAGTTTCTTCCCCCACCCCTCTCCCTAAAAAAGAGTCTGTATCTGTAAAAAAAATAAATAAATAAAGTTAAAACTTACTACGTGCCAGGCACCATGCTACGCAATTTCAGGCATGCCACTCACTAAGATTTGTTTTTTAAAATTTTTATGTTATGACTTTTCTGATTTCAAAAGTAACACATGCTCATTGTGAAAAAGAAAAAAAATCTACCCACGACATTGGACAAGTTGAGTAACCTCCATACGCTTCAGTTTCCTTGATTATAAAATAGAAACATGAGCTGGCCATGGTGGTGTACGCCTATAATTCTAGTACTTGGGAGCCTGAGACAGGAAGATTGCAGGTTCAAGACCAGCTTCAGCAACTTAGTGAGGCCCTCAGCAACTTAGTGAGACCCTGTTTCAAAATAAAAAGGGCTCAGAGGTAGAATGCCCGTGGGTTCAATCCCCAGTACCAAATAAATAAATAAATATAGAAACAAGAACTAGCCAATAGTGTAGACAGAAACCATCACTACTAACACTCTTGCCTACATACCCCAGGCAGTTTTCTATATGTTTGTTAATGACCATTATTAATAGTAATTTTTTGTTCAAAAATAGAATCACATCGCACATTGCTTTGTGGCTTTTCTTCAGGAGAATCTTTGCATGTTAAGGTATATAGACCTGAGAATCAAGTTTCATAAGGCGATTAGTGGTGGAGGGAACTGAGGATCTCTAAGCCCAGAGAGTCGGGTAATGGAGGCAAAACTCAAGTCTCATTCATTTTGCTGCACCTTGGGTGCCTAGATAACAAGACACAGTGGGGAAAAGGTTCATGCCCAAGCAAGGTGAAACCCTGGAGGCCAAACTCATACAGTCCAGGATGCCATGGGGTAGCAGTGAGTTCTAGAATAATGTTCTAGAATAATACCCAGGTGTTCTTACTGACTTGTACAGTCTATGACAACAGACCGTTGGAGAACCTCTCTGCTCCACAGGGCTCTGGCATGGAGGAAGGCGGGTCAGTCATAACTTCTGGAAATTACCCCCAAGATTCCATGCCCCCTAACCCCAGACCCATGAGCATGACGAGGTATCACCCGCTGTGTTGCTTTATGGCCCCATTGACCATAAAAGGGAAATTATCCAGGTGTGCCTCGTCTAATCATACGATTCCTTTAAAACAGACTTTTCTCCAACTGGCGGCACAAGAGGAAATCAGATGTAAGCTCCCTCACGGGCTCGAACGTGGAGGGGACCACAGGATAAAGAATGTGGAAAGTCTTGGGAGCAGAGAGCAGACCCTGGCAACCAGAAGAAAACAGGAACCTCAGACTTACAGCCATGAGGAACTGGGCTCTGTGGACAACTTGAATGAGCTTGAAAACAGATTCTTTCTCAGAGCTTCCAGATTCTTATCTGGCCCAACCCATGCCCAGCCAACTCCTTGATTTCAGCCTGAGATAACGCTCAGCACAGAACCCAGCCGAGCCACCTAGACAGCAAGCCTAGAGAATGATGAACTGATAATGGAGGATGGAATTTGCTTGAAGCCACTCAATGTGTAGCTATTTGTTACACAGCGATAGATAGCTAATACAGAGCACATCCTCTTTTCCCACTTACCATCCATGTCTGCCGCCTTGGCATAGAACACATTCTCAGAAATGCATAGGAGGCTTGAAGAGAAGTTAAATAGTAGACTGAAATGTTATAAATGGAAGATTCCATTCCCAGAGAGCTAAAACATTTATAAAACCCTAATTATACCTTGCCATTAGACACAGTCCTCAGAAATGCATTCATTCTATACATAGTTCTTCGATTTTGTTCTTTTCTTTCCCAATGCCACCACAGTCAACCTCCCTAAGCCAAGCGCATATCCAGTAGAGCTAAAAATTGTACTATTTCATAATTACAATATACCAATAAAAATTTTTTTAAAGATTTTATTATTTCAGCAATTCCATCTTTATCATTATAGTGTAAGGTTATGAGACCTATGGGTTTTATGACTAGCCTAAAAATTCTCATTTTCATCTGGGCATGGTGGTTCACGCTTGCAATCCCAGTACATGGGAGGCTGAAACAGGAAGGTTGCAGGTTTGAGGCAGCCTCAGCAATTCAGCAAGACCCTCAGCAACTTAGAGAGAGCCTGTTTTAAAATAAAAAATAAGAAAGGCTGGGGATGTAGCTCAGAGGTAGAATGCCCCTGGGTTCAATCTCCAGCATCACACACACACAAAAAAAATTACTCATTTTCCCATTTATTCCTATAAAATAATAAAGACAAAATTACAGTGATGTGCAAATAGTGGTATAATCTGTTATGCAAACAAAAAAACGGCGTCCTTGCTGGTACTGGACTCCGAGGAGCAGACACTGCCAACGCATGAGAGCCCAAAAGTCTTGTTGGTTGGCTGACACACGCAAGTGCAACATCGGCCCGAGGCAAGCCATTTGCAGGTGCCTGTGGCTTCAGGGCTGTGCATGTAAGACTCTGGAAGCCAAGGACCCCCGCTATGTGTGTCAGACCCTGTCCTGAGTCCTGCTTGGGTCCCTTCCTTTGTCGCCCTGATTCTGCTTCCTGCTGACCCCTCTCCATGTCCCTGATGGCCATCTGTGTCAGGATGGTCACATTTTGGTCACCTCTGCTTATGCAAGATGTTCATTAACTACGTCATCGTAGCACCAGGCACTGGTATTCTCAATCTGCCAAAGCACAGGTCTATGGTGCTGGAACTTAAGGAACTTGTCCTTCCTCTAAGGTTATGTTACCTTCCCTAGGGAGGCTCTGAACAGTACCATAGACTCACTCAACAGCTTAAACAACAGAACTTAATTTTGTCGCCATTCTGGAGGCCAGATGTCTGAGATCAAGGTGTTGGGAGGTTTGGTTTCTTCTGGGGCCTCTCCGCTTGGCCTGTAGATGGCGCTCCCCCTGCTTCTTGCCATCATCTTCCCTCGGCGCATGTCTCTGTGTACATATGTCCTCTTCCTATAAGGACGCCAGTCATACTGGATCAGAGCCCACTCTCGCGGCCTCATTTTAACTTACCCCTGCTTCCAGATATAATCACATTCTGCGGTACTAAGAGGTTAAGGAGTCCAACATATGGACTTGGGGTAGGGGGATTCAGCCCAAAGCAAAGGCCACTCTGCAAGGTGCTTCTGCCGCCTGCTTTCAGGAATGGCTCGTCTTTCTGCTCAGCACGGCGGCCTTCCCTCAGCCTGCATCTCTCCATCTGTTGTCCCCCATTCTGCCTGCCTCTCCTAATTGAGGCATTAAAGGGGCCCTCTAGGGCTCCCAGCCTAGATCAGAAGATTTCAGGTTCCAGGTTCTGTGCTCCCAGACTTCATAGTCCTTCCTGGGTCTTCCCAGCACACAGTGCTGCCACCATCAAAGCCCCCAGACAACCCCAGGGGACTCGTGCCAAGGCCTCTGTGTGGCTGCAGTCTCAGGCAGAAACATGGGTGGGGGATTCCTGGGTCCATAGGTACTGGCCAAAGCCTGCAGGGGATTCCTGCTGGCCTGACCCAAGTGGGGTGGCCAAAGATAGGCGAGAAGCTGCTAGGAGGCTCCAAATCCCATGTCTCCAGACCCGGCATCCTGGGGTGGAAGGAAGGAAGGGAGAGAGGAGAGCCCTCGTGTGAGCCTGCAGCTTTGCTGTTGCTTGCCTTGTGCGACCCTTAACCCAACCCACTTATAAAGACAGTCTCAGGGAAGCCAACACATTGACCCTCCAGCTTGAACATTGACAGAGCAGGACTCAAATCCATGTCTGTCTGCCTTCAAAGCCTGTACTATTGACTCCACCTTCCTTGAAGAATCTCTGTCCCTAGTCCCCAAGGGAGGCGGGAGAACGGCACAGCTTGCAGAATTCTGGAGCATAAAAGTGTCCCCCAAACAAACATAGACTTTGAAAACTAAAAACCAGAGAGGCTGGTGAGCAGGTTCTGGAAACATTCTCTGTTTCTCTGTCCTGCAGCATCTTCTTAGTCTCACACCAGCCCAGTGCCCAGTCTCCTCTGAGACAAAGGAGCACAAAGACTGGCCCAGTACCTTGCCTGGAGGAGAGGAAGTTGCCACATGAGCAAACACGGATGCGACCGGAGGCCTCTTAGGGGTCCCCCCTGTTGCTCACTCTGATGCGTCTTCACACAGCAGCTGAGGGGTCTTTCAGAGGTGCTGCTCTGAGCAGCTCACTCTTCCACCGAAAGTTTCAGTGGCATTGCACCGTCATTCATAAAATCCAAGCTCGTCACCGTGTCCACCTGGACCCCTTCCCACTGTCCCAAGACGCAGCCTCTCTCTACACCGCCTTTTACAAACACACACTCGTACTGCATCTCAGAGCGGGGACCACACCGCTCCCGCTGCTCCCAGCTCAGCGGCATCTGGTGAATGAGTGGACGACTGGACAAATGAACGAGGGGCAAGGGAGCGGGGTGGGTGCTCCTGGCTTTGCGGTTCTCCTCCAGCGGGTGGCTCGGGGCCAACAGCCCTTCTGTCCGCGTCTCTGGCCTTCCCTAGATCCTCAGAGTCCTCTCCGCATAGGCAGCAGGCGTAGAAGGAGCCAGGGGACCGCTGCACGGAGCTGGCAGGGCCTAGAAGCCATGGACATCACTGCCACCAGACCAAGCCACGGCCCCACCTAACTGCGGTGCCTCAGAGACAAAGGACATAGTATTGGGTGGTCACACCGCCATTCTGGCAAGGCACCCAGGGTTTTACCCACACCAAACTCGCCAACAGCCTGCAAAAGCCTCCTCCACACTCCACTGGGGCCAACTCTTCTTTGACCTCCTGTCCCTTCCATTCAGCCGCAAGCCAGTCTTCTCGGCGTCCCGACGCTCTCACCAGTAAAGCTGAGCTTGTCTGTAACAAGAGGGAAGGATGGGAGAGGCAGCAGCGTCATTTCTCTGGAGGCCAGGACATGAACGAGGCTCCCTCTGCCCCCTCCCCGTGCTCACCCTCAGCACAGCTGTCTTAGCCCATTCAGGCTGCCATAACAAAAATACCATAAATTGGGGTATTTCATGAACAACAGAAATTGATTTCTCACCATCCTGGGAGGCTGAGAGGTCCAAGATCAGGGCAGCAGCAAATATGGAGTCTGATGGGGGCCCCCTTCCTCATACCAAGTGCCTTCCGGCTATGTCCTCAGTAGTGAAAGAGTCAAGGCAGCTCTCTGGGGCCTCTTTTATGAGGGCACTAATCTCATGCGCGAGGGGCCACCTCCAGACCTCACCACCTGCCGACAGTGCCCGCCTCCGAGCACCGCCGCCCTGGAGGATGAGGATTCCAACGCATGTTCACAGCAGCCAAGAAGAGGGCTGGCCACATGGAGGGGTTCTCTGCGGCCTCCCTCACACCAGCGTCCAGATTGGCTGTAGCAGCATAGATGGGGGTTTGTACAAGAATATCCGTTTACTACCAAGAGGCTGAACCCCTCTCCATGCGTCCTGACATCCCAGCCAACAAGGGGAAGTGGAGAAACTGAAATTTCACTTTCTCAGAAACAGCAGATTCAGCAGCTGTGGCCGCGACAGGAGACACAGATCCGCACCGGCTTAATTTCTCCAGCCTTTATCACCATACACGAAGCAAGAGCCATTACACCCTGTCCGGTGGCGAAGGACTCACCTCGTCTGGCATTGGTGAAATGATACCCCAGCCTCCAGGGTCGTCAGACAGCTCCCTTCCTCAACACTCACATGGCTGGGATCCTCACCTGCCCTGGAAAGCTGCTCCCAGCCAGGACAGATGCTGACAGTCCTTGCTATCCAGGGCTCTTGGAGATGAAGGCCCTTCCAGAAACTGAGTCAGGTTTGGAGGCCCCATAAGAAAGGCTACAACAAGGCCAACATGTTGTAGGGATCAGAGTCCCATTCTCACATTTACCTAAGCCCTGAGAAGGGGAGGTGAGTCTTTCCAGGAGCACCTGGGGCAATTGAGCAGCATCCAAGAATGGATGACTGTCTTAGAGAAGAGACGGCCATCTTGGAGAAGGGATGGATGCCTTAGAGAAGGATGGCTGCCTTAGAGAAGGGATGACTATCTTAGAGAAGGGATGACTATCTTAGAGAAGGGATGACTATCTTAGAGAAGGGATGACTATCTTAGAGAAGGGATGGGTGCCTTAGTGAAGAGATGGCTGCCTTAGAGAAAGGATGGCCACCTTAGAGAAGGATGGCAGCCTACCATTGAGAAGGGATGGCTGCCTTGGGGATGGAAAGCTAGTCTCCTGACTGAATTCTTGTGTGAGTGCTTGAAATGCAAGACCTCAGCCAGAACCTGCCCAGAGCCTCCTGGGCCCGCCCACCCCTAATTTGTGCACAGCCTGATGTTCAGCTTCAAAGGTAAAAACTGACCAGCACATGTTCTCTGCACCTAAACTCAGAGAAAGGAGAAAAGGGAGTAAGTAGTGACAACAAGGAGGAGGTACACTCGACTTTCTTCCAGCACTTTCTATGCACAAGAGCCAGACTTTGTGAAATGTCCACTAAGATATAGATATGCATGTGACCCGGTCCCCAGAAGAGAAAAAGAAACACCAGCACACAACTTCTTGCTCTGCTATGAGTTTGTCCCAGAAAATGTTGAGAGCAAAGACCCAACACTTTGCTGGGCTTCGTTTGGCAGGTGCATGGAAGACACTTTTTCTGAAGGTTGGGAGTTTAGAGCAGGTGTTTTTGGTGTCCCGTGGGGTCTGTAGTCCTCAGAGCTCCTGATGCTCTTCTGAGAACCTTCTCTGGCCCCAGGAGCCTGCAGAGGTCTAGGGAAGCTCAGAGGACCAAGGAATGTGTGCCCCCCCCCAATGCAGAGCAACCCTGAGCCGGTGATGGAGGGGAGCTGGCGGCCACATGCCCAGCTACTGCCTCCTGCTGGTGGTGCCAGCTCTGAGGTGAGTCCTGGTGGGCCCCCAGCAGCCACCCAAAGCAGCACCCTGCTATTAACTCAGCCTGAGCCGGCTCCCTCCTTTCAGGGGCTGCTTTGGGAGGAGCCCATCTAAGGCAGCATTCAGACCTTTCCACACCTCAGTCTCTGCCCAAACCCACCACGTTCTCCCCCTCAATCAAGCCAAGGGCCACCTACGTTGGCCTCTACTGTGCTCAGCCACCCGACCTGGACCCTCACCCCAACCTCTCCCCACACTGCTCCCAAATGCTGCTCAAATGGATCTGTTATTTCGCTGGGTGGTGGCATACACCTGCCATCCCAGCTAGTCAGAAGCCTGAGGCAGGAGGGTTGCAAGTTCAAGGCCAGCCTTGCAACTTAATGAGACCCTGTCTCAAAATATTGTTTTAAAAAAAGGGGGCTGGGAATGGAGCTCAGTGGTGGAGCGCCCCTGGGTGAAATCCCCAGTGCCAAAAACAAAAAACAAAACAAAATCTTTTTTCTCCTCCAAGGCAGTAAGTCATTACTGCCATCCCAGTAAGTCAGGAGGTCAAGGCAGGAGGATCATAAGTTCAAGGCCAGCCTTGCAATTTAGCAAGACCCTGTCTGAAAATATTTTTTTTAAGGGCTCAGGATGGAGTTCAGTGGTAGAGCACTGCTGGGTGCAATCCCCAGTATATATATATATATATATATATATATATATATATATATATATTCTCCTCCAAGACAAGTTCAAGTTCTGTCTCTTCCACAAGCGATCTCTGCCGTTCCTATCCTGGAGCAGTGACACCTATGTGCACCTAGAGCCATGTGAGCTCCTGCCTCCCCTCTGCCCCTACCCACCAAGGACTCCACCTGTGCCAGCCGGAGTGAAAATGCTGAGAAACATGTGGCTTCTTCACTTCTGAAATCTCTTCTTTGCATTTGTTTGTTTGTGTTTTGCAGTACCAGGGATTGGAACAGGGTCATTCTGCCTCCAAGCTACATCCCCAGCACTTTTTTATTTTTTGTTTTGAAACAGATTCTCGCTAGGTTGCTGGGAGTCTTGCTACTTTGCTGAAGCTGTCCTCGAACCTTTGATCCTCCTGTCTTAGCCTCCCAAGAACTGGGATTACAAGCCTGTGCCACCATGACTGGCTGTGAAATCCCAAGAAGAAGAAGAAGAAGAAGAAGAAGAAGAAGAAGAAGAAGATAGATTTAGAAGATGAAGAGAAAAGCAAGAGCCAGAAAGAGCTCCATTGTAGAGAGATTTAGGGGGTGGGAGTGAGAGAGAAAGACAAACAGACAGAGAATAAAAGGGGGGAAAGAGAGGAGACCGCTAACAGCCTGCAATGAGTGGCTCCCAAGGGAAAAAAAGTGAATAGTTTTTTTCTTTAAGTTTTCAGTTTCGCCCCCCACAAAGCCAACCTCTCTGTTATTTTTTGAGGCTTCCATAAAACAATTTGTGTTATTCGTGGCCACTGGCAATGCCCTGGCCACAAAATGAGCCAAGTCTATGCTACACCATATCTGGAGGTGTGTGTGTGTGTGTGTGTGTGTGTGTGTGTTTTCCTGGGGATTGAACCCAGGGTCATTCTACCTCCATGCTATACCCCCAGCCCTATTTTTTTTTTTTTTTTTTTTGAAACAGGGTCTCAGTTGCAGAGAGCCTCGCTGTGTTGCTAAGGCTATTCTCGAACCTGCGATCCTCCTGTCTCAGCCTCCCAAGTACTGGAATTACCACGTATTTCATGTGGTAATGTGCTACCACACCTGGCCATCTTGGGAATCTTAAAACGGAGGTTTAAATCTCTATTTTAGTTCAGAATCAGAGGCCCACAACTGGGTCCTCTCTTCAGGCCCCTAATCATTTTAACCATCCAATGGCCCTGCTGACCCCCTCCCCACACTGAGGAAGAGGAGGGGCAGAGGGCACCCTGGCCCCAGGGCCACACTCCCCCTGGGGATAGAGCTCCATGTTCCTCCCCGCCCTGCCCTGTGGTCCCGACCCTCTCCCACCTCACCCCAAGTCTGACAGGCCGCCCTAATGGATCGACCGTGGCCTTTGCTGGAGGGGCTAAATATAAAACTTTCCTGCGCTCCTCTTGTCAAAGTTAAAAGCTTTTCATGTCTGTGTTAATGTTTTTTTCTGTCTGCTGGCTCCAGTGACAGATGGGGCATCGCGAGCCGAGTAACTGGAGAGTGAGTGGCTGGCAGGGGCCGGGGAGGTGGAGGCGATTTATCTCGGGGAGTTTAAGCAGGATGACACGGCTGGGAACCGGAGGGGGGAGAGGCTGTCACCTGATTACTAATTCCAAGATTTCTCCTCAGAGAGGGAGAAGGAGTGAGCAGGGATGAAGGGTACAAAAAGCAAATCAATAAACAGGTTAGCGTGCGCGTCGTTATTAACTCCCGGCCTGTCAGCGCCCCATTGAAGTGATCGCTCCAGGCGGCCTCGGATTTAATGGTCAGTGCGATGGATTTACTGTAAATGTTATCCGAGGCAGGGGCGGGGGCAGAGGGCACGAGGAGCCCTTCATTGACAAATCCTAGGATTGAGCCTGGATGTGTGCAGCCATTTCTGAACGTGCATAATTAACCCAGAGCTTAGGTCCTGGGTGGCATTTCCTCCCTTTGACTTAAACGCTGTTACCTTCCTTTCCCTGCATCCTTCCCTTCTGGAAGGTTCCAGCAGCCAGGTTTCCCCTACATCTTTCTAAGGGTCTCCTGATCTGGCCCTCAGCAAATCTGAAAAGGATCAGGCGACAGGTTTGTGCCAGGAGCCTCTGGGATCCAGAGGGAGTCAGAGCCAGGAAGGAGCCTAGATCCCAGCAAGTTCCAGGGTGCGTGGCAGAGGTGAGATGGCTCTGGGAGGTCAGTCCTAAAGGAAGGATCCCTTGAGCTCAGGACCCAGGCCCTGGGCATGCCTCCACTATGTCGCTCTTGATCACGCTCCAGGGTCGGCTTCTCCTGAGCCTCCCACCCCTGTGCTTACTAACAGCCAATGCTGGTGGGAAGACTTTGGACTAGGCCCACTCATCAGAATGTGGGTTGCTGTCCTGCCTTCGTGCCAGGAGCCATGGCAGAGCAAGAATCTAGTCACAGAGCACAAGAAGGAAGATGGTGTTTTCAAGAGCAGAGACACTGTGTACAGTTGCTCAGGTTGTACACTGCAGCAGCCTAGGGGATGTCATTCACACCGTGATGTATGTGGATGGCACTCTCTGGAGTGGTGCAGCATGACTGCATATGCAGCGGTCTCAACAGAGGGGCAGTCCCAGATGGAAGATGCAGAGAAGCAGCCACCCATGCAAGTGAACACTGAGAACTTCCCAGAAGATTCCAATCAGCAGGGGCCACCGAGCAAGCCAGGCTGGCTTGTCTCAACTGTTGGGAAGGTTTCTAGAGCCCCCTTAGAACTTGGACCATTGAAAACTGTTTCCGTAGACACCAGGATGAGAAACAGTCAGTGGGAACCCCGGGGGATGCAAATTTTATCTTAGCTTCCCTGGCTATATTTTTTCAAACCAAGCACGCAGACTCAAGGTCCAGCATGGGGTTTTTGTTCTACTGATGGGGATAAAAAGCTGAGATGCAAAAATGCTCTGCTCTCCCAGGCACGGAGACTGCTCCTGGGGTCAGAGCAGAGCACTTATCATCCAGGCTCTCAAAAGTCAGACAAGAGATGGTGCCAAGAAAGAGGCAGCACGAGGCTCTTGTCACCTGAGTCTGGGAGCCGTGAGGCAGGTCATAGCTGGGGGCCCCCAGATGGAGTATGTACGACAAGGACTTGGAAGCGGGTCTTTTATCTGTGAGCTAAACCCAGAAAGCAAAAGAGAGAGGAGAGAAGCCTGCTAACAGCATGTCTGTGGGCAAGTTACAGCTGCGGGCAGCTGGGGTGCGGTCCCACCCAGGACTCGTTAAGAAATCATGTGAGCCAGACATGGTGGCGCACACTTGTAATCCAAGTTCTTAGGAAGATGAGACAGGAGGATCGCAGGTTCAAGGATAGCCTCAGCAACACAGCAAGAGTCTTAAAAAACTAGAGAGAGTCTATTTCAAAACAAAAAAATTAAAAATGGCTGGGGGTGTAGCTCAGAGGTAAAATCTCCCTGGGTTCAATCCCTAATACCAAAAGAGAAAATGAGAGAGAGAGAGAGAGAGAGAGAAGAAAGAAAAGAATGAGGGAGAGAGGGAGGGAGGGGGAGAAAGGAGGGAGAGAGAGAGGGAGGGAGGGAGGGAGGGAGGGAGGGAGGGAGGAAGGAAGGAAGGAAGGAAGGAAGGAAGGAAGGAAGGAAGGAGAAGAAAGAAAGAAGAAAGAAAGAAAGAAAGAAAGAAAGAAAGAGGAAAAAAGAAAGAAAGAAAGAAAGAAAGAAAGAAAGAAAGAAAGAAAGAAAGAAAGAAAGAAGAAAAGAAACCATGTGGAAGATTCCTCAGAATCACCTTCTGTGGGGCAGGTTGAGGGCCCCCAGGGCACTATCCCAGCACACACTTTGGAGTGGTGCCTCTTGGGAGCTGAGCCACTTCCTGTGCAACCAGAACGAGTCCTGGGACATGGAAAGAAAGGTTCTTGGAGGCTTAAGAGACAACAGCAGCTGTCTGAAGCGGCGGGTGGACAGGACGGGCCAAGGGCCTCTGGGGTAAGACAGAGCAGCATCTTACAGGACCAACCTCAGCATCTGCCTCCAGTCCCACCTGTCCCATTTCTCCACTGCAGAAACACC
Organism: Glis glis; assembly: GCA_004027185.1. Taxonomy (NCBI): domain Eukaryota; kingdom Metazoa; phylum Chordata; class Mammalia; order Rodentia; family Gliridae; genus Glis; species Glis glis. The sequence goes on along the minus strand of PVJS01006508.1, from coordinate 19,822 downwards.
AAGCACCTGCAAAAACTGCTGCTCTGGGTGAACCAGCCACCATCGCCCTGGCAAGAGCCAGGAGCCTCTGCAGTGACAGCCGAGAACCCCCGAGGACTTCCCTGCAGAAGGTGCTCGGTCCAGGACTGCCAGGTTTGGGGATATTTCTCTGAGGCTGGGACACACCCTGGAAGTTGTTTTGTATTTCACTCTAGGACATCCTTGGCGACTGGCTGAGAGCACAGATCCCCAGTCCATCCCCTTGAGAGGTCAGCATCATGATCCATATTTTCCCTGTGCACACTAAGGTGCCAAGGAAAGAGGTGATGTGGGGCAGGCACACCCAGAGGCTTTCAGCCAGAACCCAGCAGCACTGAAAGGTGCCGCAGGGTGAAAGTCACCTGTGGAGCTGGACCCAAGAAGGCATCCAGATGCCATCATCCACAGGGCAACCCTTCATGCCCCAGAGCGGTGGCCGCGTCCCTCCAGGGGCCTTGCATGACCTGAGGGTGCCTCAGCTCTTCCCTCAGTGGAGCCAGCTCCCTGTTGAAATTCCCTAGCTGGGTTCTGAGCCAGCGTTTGAAATGCCCAGAGTGGGCCTCATGCTGCTGTCTGACTGGTCTAAACCCTTGCCCTGCCCTGTATTCCCCAGCCCCCTCCCAGCGCTGATTGCTGTCCAATGTCCTGTCTTTTGTACTGGCTTCTGTCTTCTTTAGTCTGTCTCCCACACTAAAACAGGACCAGGACTCCCCTGTGTTCTGTTCACCGCTGGATCTCTATGGTCTTAAACATCCCTGGATCACAGACGGTGTTCAACAATTACTTCTCAGATAATTAAATGCAGAATATGCCAGACCCAGTCAAGGTCCCCACCACTGTCCCCCTGTGCAGCCCAGCTGCCCCTCTGCCTGCAGCCCAAACCCCACACACAGCACCAGCCACCCCCGGCAGGCTCCTGACGTGGCCAGTGGGTGTGTGTGCCCAGCAAGGCTGGCTGCAGAGCCTTGAACAGGTACATGCAGGGTGACATGCGGGCGATTGCCAGGGACACCAGTGACCTTGACCACCTGCCCTGCAGGGAACACAAAGCCAGAGAGAAGCTGCACAAGCAAGGTCTGTAGGGTGAATCCAATTGAGGTGATGGCCGTAAGAGGCTGGGCCTTTGGGGCAGTAATTAGGACACAAGGCTCCACCCTCTCAAAGAGGATTAGTGTCCTTATGACAAAAGCTCCAGAGAGTTCCCTGTCCCTTCCACCTCTTCTGCCATGTGAGAACCCCAGGGCCACATCTCACCAGACACTGGATCTGCCTCTGCCGGCACCTTGGCCTTGGACTGCCAGCGTCCAGTCTGTGAGAAAGAAATTCCTGTTGTTTCTAAATAATCCAGTCTAAGGTGTTTTGTTATAGCAGCAAGAAGGGACTAAGACACCTACACATGTACACACACATACCCTACATACATATGCATGCACATTGTGTGCACACCTAGACATGTTTGTGCATAAACATGCACACACCTGCACATGTGCCTATGCTATGAACGCATGTGCATGCTTGCACATGTGTGCACATCTGCACACCCCATGTGTGTATGTGCACGCATCTGCACATGCACATTGGCACCTACACATGTGCACACTGGAGCACGTGCGTGGGCCCATGTGTGAGAACACATACCCACATGCACCTGCACACAAGAAAGCCCATCAGCTCTTCTCTCCGCTCACCTGTGTCCCATCCCCTCACAGCTGATCTGAGCTCTACCCAACATTCTGGTTTCCATCTCTGTCTGGAAGCACGGGGCCTTCCTTTCCCTTCGTGCAGACAGCTTGGGCTCTCTGGGTCTTTCCCAAAGCAGCAGCCCAGCACTTCACCTGGACTGCTGAGGAGGTGCTGCTAAGACGCAGCTGACTCAGGAGTGAGCCCACCCTTACTCCTCAGGCCCCGAAGAGGGTCATGGGGAAGGGACAAGCAAAAGAATCAAACCCTCTCTATGCAGACTTGAAAATTAGTGAGGACTCTTGCAGGCAGGTAAGAAAACGTCCTCCTCTTTACGGATCTCAGCATTCTGCCTCTGAGGATTGCTGTAGATCCTCGGGGCGGGGGTCCGCAGCAGTGCATGTGTGCTGTGTATGTATGTTTGCACTGACAGGGGTGTGTTTAGGTGATGTGTGTGACATATGTGTTACATGAGTACCCTATGTGTGTTGGTGTGTGTGATACGTATTTACATGAGTGTTGTGTGTTGGTGTGTGTATGTGTGGTGCATCTCTCCAGTGTGTAAATGTGTGGTGTATGTGATACGTGTCTGGTTTTGTGTATGCTTGTATAAAATGGTATGTTGGCATATGAGTCTCCATGTATCTGTGTATTTGTGTGTCCAGTGTGTGTGTTTGGGTGGATTGTGTTTATCATGTGTGTGTTTGCCTGTCATGCTACATGTGTTCTAACACACAAATGTGTCTAACACATAAATGTGCCTACAACTCATAAAGAAGATCACAAAAGAGCTCCACCCTGCTGAAGACAGAAGTGGGGCCCCAAAGCACCCCAAACTGTTCAGTGAGGACTGGAGCATCCCAGGCCATCACTGTTGGTCAACCCCCAAACTCAGACTGGGGGGGAACATTCTCCAGAGAAGGGGAGGGGGCCTGCAGATGGAAGTGGGTGGGGGGTCCCTTAAAGGTGACAGAGAGCCACACAGGGAACCTACGGGAAGATGGCTCTCTGAAAGAGGTGACCATCTCAAGAGGCCTCCAGGACCCCCAGCCAGAGGCGCTTTGCCAAGGCTTTCCCCAGGCGGGTGGGCACAGAGCAGTACCTGGTGCCACCTGCCCCTCCTCTGCACCAATCCTCTACAGAGCCCATCCCTGCAGGATGGAAAGTGGGCAAGGTCCCCGGCCTCTGCCAGAGGGGAAGATGAGAAGAGCTGGGAATGGGGGAGGCAGGCCTGCCTGGACTCTCTGCTGGCACCTGGGCCCAGGCATCCCTAGAGATGATTCCAGGGGGTAACACACCCCGCAGATGAAGGCGACCCATCTCAGAGCTGGGAGGGGCAGGGAAGAAGCCAGACACGTGGAGAACTTGGGTGGGAGGCAGTAGACCCAAAGTTCTGCCGGACACATGGAAGCAAACGGTGACCTCCCAGGGGACAGTGAGCCAGGCAGGAGTGCCGGAAGTGTCACAAGGTGACCTACCCAGCTGGCACGGGGCTCCTTGTGGGCCCATAACCCCCACCAGCCACCCAGCCACGAGGGGCAGCGGCTGAGCCAGGCTGTCCGTGGGGGATGTGCCAAACAATTACTTTCCTTATTGAATATCTGATTAATTATTCAAGAGCCGAATCAATTATTCATATCTCATTTAAGCGAGGGGGGAAAAGCCACTGCCCCTTGACAGAAGCTTCTCAGCACCCCCCAAGGCCCTAGGGACGGAGTCATCAGCCGGAGAAATTGTCACAGCAGGAATGCGGCACTGCCAGGGCCAAGCAGCCACCGTGGCGCTCCTCGCGCGTGCACACGCCAGCTCGCACTGCCACTTTGGGGAACATACTCAGAACACCAGGTGCTGGCCGGGTCCACCAGGAGAAGCAGTGAGCAGCGACAGGCACGTAAATGCGTAGACATGGAAAAAGGAAGAAGCTGCGATTGTGCAGGGGAAGAAGCCGGCTCCCCAGCCATCGGGGGAGGGCCCAGTGGACAGTGCACCTGAGTTGAGACTTGTCAGGGGAAGCTGGGCATGGTGGCACGTGCCTGCAATCCCAATACTTGGGAGGCTGGAGACAGGAGGATCTCAGGTTCCATACCAGCCTCAGCAACTTAGCGAGACTTTCAGCAACCTAATGAGACCCTGTTTCAAAATAAAAAATAAAATAGGGATGGGGTGTAGCCAGGAGGTAGAATGGCCCTGGGTTCAATCCCCAGTACCAAAAAAAAAAAAAAAAAGATTTGTCAGGGGAAACAGCAGAGAAGCTGGGGGCTGCTGAAGCAAAGGTGTGGGGTATGAAAGCTCCCGAGGGGCCCGGGCCTCTGGGGTGTGAGAGGACTGGAGGGGGCAGAGTCGGGGTGGCCCCAGCTGGGGCTTCCCTGGCAGGGAGCCAGGGGAGGTGTGGGGGTACCTGAGTGTGCAGGGCTTGGAGCTCCTGGGAGGCAAGGGGTCCCCTTCCAGGCACAGGTTTATAACCCCCGCCCTGGGTCTGTCCAGGGACCGTCTCATCATGAACCCTGAAGCTCCTCTAAGTGCCAGAACCTTTGCCCCTCGACCCTCCAGGGCTTCCCAGTCCAGGTGGGTGGGGCCCCGGCTGCAGGGAGTGGGACTCGCAGACCACTTTTTTGGGGTGGGGGGCAGGAGTACTAGGGATTGAACCCAGGAGCATTCTACCTCTGAGCTACACCTCAGCCCTATTTCAATTTTTATTTGGAAACAGAGTCTTGCTAAATTGCTGAGACTGGCCTCAAACCTGCAAGCCTCCTGTCTCAGCCTCTTGAGTACTGAGATTACAGGCGTGTGTCGCGGCGCCCAGCCTCAGACCACTGTTTACAGAAAAACTGAGGTACAGAGAGGTCACACAGAGCCAGGAGCAGGACTAAGGCTTGCAGCCCCCAGGCTCAGGGGTAGGATGCAGGCTGGGAGCCTGTGGCTGCCTGCCCCTCCTCGATGCAGGCCCTCAGCCTGGGTGTGGGACCTTCCCAGGTACCCCTGCAGAAAGGTCTGAGCAAGGCCGGGGCTCTAACTGCTCCCACACAGTCCTTGTCCCTCTCCATCTCCAACCTTCTCTCTTTGGGTCTTGCTCATGTGCTTGGTGTGTGCGTGCGTGCGTGCGTGCGTGCGTGCGTGTGTGTGTGTGTCTCCTCTCTGTGTCTCCACTTTTCCCATCTCAGTGTGCCTCAGTGTCTCTCTCTCTCTCTCTCTCTCTCTCTCTCTCTCGTTCTGTCTCTATCTACCTCCCATCTGCCTTTCTGTCTTTGAGTCTTGGTCTCTCTCCCACTCTACTTGTCTCTTCTGCTCCCTCCCTCTTCTCTCCCCTCTCTTTCCTCTTTCTCCTTCTTGCTCTCCATCCCCAGGCCCATTCTCAGCTGGGGCCCGGCCTCTTCCTTCCCCCAGTCCCTCAGCCTGACCAGACCCCGGCGCCCCACACCCACTAATCAAATCTGCAACCTGATTCAATTACACCCAGCAGAAACGCAGACGTGTAACCTTGTTAATATCACGTTTATTAGAGGGAGGGGAAGAGAAAATTAAGATAGACTCCGTGTTGCTGCTAATTAGAAAAATTGAGACTTTACATCTGCGTAGCGCTGAGCAACATGTGGTGGTAACAGATGTGGGCTCATTACACAGCTGCACGGGGTGGGGGTGGGGTGGGGGGTCTTGTGGAAAACGTTCCTAAGCTAGTCTCATTCCCAAGTCTCAGCCCACTCCATACAGGCCTGATGACACCCCCAGGAGCAAAAAGACCAGGACCTGGGACGGGAAGCAGCGCAGAAGAGCAGCACATGGGGTCAGACCCCAGCTCAGACCCCAGCTTTACCACATGCCCGCTGTGTGGCATGATCCGGCCCTTAATCTCTCTGTGCCTTGGTTTTCTTGCTTACAGAAAGATACTATCAGCACCAACCCTGTAGGGCTTGGGAGGACAAAGTGAAAAAGTAAGCCGGGTGCAGAGCAAGGGGTGTGCAGGAGCTCAGTTCAAATCCTGGGTCCCTGGTGCAGGTTGCGGTGTAAGTCAGTAGTCATAGCCGCAGTGTCATTGATAGTGTCGTAGCCACTGTCCAGCCCCTGACACCACATCCCACTCCACATCCCTCTACCACTCCAACCCTGACAGAGGCCAATGGGAACCAGGGCTCAGCCCACCAGCCCCAGGGTACTTTGTGGGTCTGAAATGGCCCCATCCCAGAGCTGTTCACACTTGGAGACTGAACTCCTCTTGCACAGAAAATGAGAGCACAGAAAAATTCTCTGAAGAGTGAGAGCGCACAGTGAAACCCCCACTTCCGGGGCCAGTGGAGGGAGGGGGTAGAGGCCAGAGAGGGTGCTGGGGGAGGGTTGCCAGATTCAGAAAAAAAAAAGTTAAAGTACACAGGAACCCAGTTAAATCTGGACTTCAGATAAATAAGGAATAGTTGCTTAGCATAAGTATGTCCCGTGCAAAAGTTGGGACATACTTATATGCTGAAGGATGATTCATTGCTCATCTGAGATGCAAATCTAACTGGGCGCCTCTCTGTTATCTGGCAGCCCTAGGTGGGATGTCAAGACAGGCTGAAGCTGGGAGAGTGTCCTGGGGCCCACAGGACACAGGTGATCACCCATGAATGGGGTAAGGAGAGGATGAGCGACTCCCCCCTCCTGGTGCCCACCAACACCCAGAGCCTCCATCAGAGCCTGGGGCCCAGCCCACAGCACCTGCAGATCCTTTGGGTGAACAGGCCCCAGATTAGGAAGGACCCACCTCCCACCAGCAGGGCAGGGAGAGCCACGTGGAAGAAACATGCCACCCCCTTGTCCTTCTGGCCCTGAGACCCTTGATGGCCCTTCTGTAGGCAGCTAGGAGCACGGCTCCCGCGGGAGCCCCTATGGGGCACATCATCCAGTATCCACAGGTCTGCACAGGATGGGTTCGGGAAAGTAAGAGAAAATCCTTTGCTGCACCCTGGGCAGCTCAGCGTGTGGGGACTCCGTGTGCAGGGGACCTGCTTTCCCAGCAGAACTTTCCAGCCTCTGCCTCAAGTCCACAGTTGGGGCCACGGCCAAAGGGCCAGAGAGGAGGGAGGAGTCAGGGGAGACGAAGCAGTTCCGAGGAACGTGGTGGGCAACACTGGATGGCTGTGTCCGGCCAGGGTGTGGAGGCCCAGGTGAGCTTCCACGGGATGCATCCATAAGCTGGGTTCCCAGGGAGGCCACAGCGCAGCCAGTCCAGGCTGGTCCTCGCCAGCTCCAGGAGGAAGAGCGCGTAGCCTCCCAAGGGAAGGGGCTGCTGTGGAGGTTCATTCAATGCACCTTGTACCCCAGAGGCTAACACAGGTTTCATTCACCAAACACTATGTACAAACACTGTTCTAAGCACTTAGCAAATATCCACTCTCTTGTTCTCCTAGCTGGGGGACTGCTCTCGCTTGCACCGGCTCAGATCTCCTCTCTGCCCTTCTCTGACATGTGCCATGCTGGGGAAGCTGACCTCTCCCCGCCCCAGCTGTGAGTTGGGTCCTGGAAGTGGGAAGCACCTTCAAGAGACCTGCAAGGGGGCCTGACCTGCTTCTAGCACAGCAGGGTCCTCCATGGCTACAGCCAGAGCCAGGTAGGGGAAGAGGGGCTCCGAGACCCAACTCTCATCAGCCTCTGCAAATACCTTTCCCTCCCCGGCCCCTTCAGCCTGGGAGTGGGGGGGGTATCTTTCCTGCTCCTGCCAACCCAGCTGTGCCTCACAGTCCCTCTTATTTCCTTAATCCTGCCCTTGCAGCCTCAACAGTCCCCTGGAAGTGTCCTCTTCGCAGAGACCCTTTCAGGTGAGCCATCTATTTCCTGCCAGGGTTTAGGAATCCTGTGAGGTAGGATTATCACCCCATTGTGAAGGTGAGAAACCAAGACACATAGAGTTTACTAACTCACCCAAGGGCACACCAGCCCTGTTCTGTCCCCTCTTGGGTCCCTCTCTCACCCTGCTGGGCTAGGCTTCCAGCTGTCAGATGCAGACCTTATCTGATCGTTGAAAAAAAAAACCACAGACTTCAATTCCTGGAGAAGGAAAGGCTTGAAGCAGCGGGCTCCATTGCCTCATGAAGTTAGGTTAGTGCAGGCCTGGGCCCACACCTTGGCTTGAGGATTATAAATTTTATGACCAGGCTGGGTGTGGTGGTGCACGCTTGTAATCCCAGTACTTGGGAGGCGGAGACCGGAGGATCCGGGTTCGCGGCCAGCCTCAGCTACTTAGTGAGGCCCACCGCAATTTAGTGAGACCTGGTTTCAAAATAAAGGATAAAAAATAGGGCTGTGGGTTTAGCTCGGAGGTAGAATGCCCCTGGGTTCAATCCCCGGTACCACAAGAAAATAATAATAAATAAATAAATAAATAAATAAATAAATAAATAAATTTTATGGCCAAATCCAAGGCTGTTCACTAAGAGAGTCCTGGGAAAACCCCTATCATGGCACACTTGAGCCTCAATCGTTTTAGAACAGTGGTTCTCACCAGGGTAGTTTTGCCCCCTAGGAGACATGTGGCAAGGCCTGGAGAAATTTCTTTTCTTATTAAAACTGGGAAAGGGGATTGCTACTGGTACCTAGTGGATAGAGGCCGGTGATGCTGCTAACCATCCTACAATGACGGGAGAGTCCCCACAACAGGGAATTACCCAATAGTGCCAAGGGTGAGAAGCTCAGGTTCTTTCCTCAGACATCCACTGAATCTCAGGACTCTTAGACGACCCTGATCCTATCACAGATGGAGATATGGAGGGCCCAAGAAGACCAAGTTAGGAGCAGCCAGAATCCAAATCCAAGTGATCATTGCCTCCAGAGCATAGCACAGCCGGCGGTGGGTGCTTACTGACTCGACCCAGCCTCTGGCTGCTCCTAGAGGGTCCCCAGCTCGTCCTCAGCTGCCTCCCCTGACCAGGATGAGGTGAAAGCTAGGATGGTGACTCCTAGGGACTTCCTTCCCCGGAAGATCTGGGTGAGTCCAAACCAACTTCCCTTGGTGGGCCCCTGCTCTCCAGGGCTCTCATCAGGAACACACATGTGCGCACACACAGGCTCACACACTTTTGGCACAACCTGAGCTGTGTCTACTTGGTTATTAACCCGCAGCTCATCCACAGCCCAGCGCTGTCCCCTCAGAAAGCCCCGCAGGTATACTGACAGTGCAGCCGGTGACCCTCAGGGCCCGCAGACAGCCTCATCAAAGGCAGGCACTGGTCACAGGTATTTTGTGAGGAGCTGTGATTTGGGAAGCAGCCCCTGGCCACTGGTATGTATTCTGGTATGATCCGTGGAGAACAGGCTGATCGTGCCATGTGAGGGGACTTTTAAGAGGGAACCATTTAACTGGGCATGGTGGTAGATGCCTGTAATCCCGGTACTTGGGAGGCTGAGATAGGAGATAGGTTGGCAGGTTCGAGGACAGCCTCAGGAACTTAGTGAGAGCCTGCTTCAAAATAAATAAATAAATAATTTTAAAAAAAGAGGGTGCCATCTATGGAGGTGGAGATTTGCTGAAGTTGTTCCTGGAGGTGCCTGATGCGGAGCCAGGGTCATCTTGGCTGGGATCACGACACAAGGTACCATGCTAGGGACAGGGACAGAGAACGAGGAAGGGAACAGGGACTCGGTTGTGAAGAGCCATTGCCCTTTAGTCAGAGGCAGAGTGAGCCAAAACCAACCCCCAAACCACACACTGAGGGAAAAGAGAAGGCAGATCCGGGGTTCAGCCTACAGCCGAGAGTGGGGCCAGAATGTGAGGACAGATGAAGCTTTGGGGACCATCCAGCATCTGCTCTCCTGTGCCTGGATAGTGACATCAGGATGGCCATTCAAGGGACTGTGTAAAAACTGGAATCCAAGTATAAGACACAGATGAAGAGTCTAACGGAGGGACCGCTTACAGAGACACTGGCAGTGTTAAGAAAGCAAACACTGGCTGGGGAGACCCCAACTCTAGCCCTGGTAGGAAGCAGTGATCATGCTTAGTGCTCAAGGGGGACCATCCAGCAGGGTGTAGGGACAATGACTGCTAGAGATGGTGCAGAACCAAAGAAGAAAGGGAATAGGGAAGAAAGACCCAACCTTTCTCCCTTTCCACCCTCTAGTCCCCAACCAGTGCTTCCCACTGGCCAAACCCAATGAGAAGCTCAGGGCAAGTCCAGGGACCCTGGACCTTTTGGGGTCCAGAGAAGAGCAGAGAAAGAAACTGGGAAGAGGGGGAAGAAAACCGGATAAGAACCGGCACACCTGTCCTCTTTGGCCAAGGGGGGGCACTAACCCTGAACCAAGCAAACCAAACCCTGGTTCTCCCAGGACTTTTTTTTTTTTTTTGGTGCTGGGGGTTGAACCCAGGGGCATTCTACTTCCAAGCTGCACCCCCAGCCCTATTTTACTTCTTATTTTGAAACAGGGTCTCACTAAGTTGCGGAGGGCCTCACTAAGTAGCTGAGGCTGGCCACGAACCTGCAATCCTCCTGTCTCAACCTCCCAAGTACTGGGATTACAAGCATGTGCCACCACGCTCGGCCCCCCAGGACTTTAATCCCAGCTGGAACAACAGAAGAACATGGGAGAAGTCCCTTTGTTCTCATAGTGGTACCCACACTACAATCACCCCCAAATACACAGGGGCCACGGTAAAGGGGTATCCACTAAAAAGCCCTCAGCCTTCCCACCATCCTCCACCATCAGGACCAGGTGGAGCCTGCCTGTGAGCAATGCATGTCTGTGAGCCCCTCCCCCTGATGGTCTCATAACGAGGTCATCCGGACACCTTAAATCATGCTAATGAACCATGAGAATCCCCTGCGTGGGGTGCTGGAAAGAGACCACACATCGCCATGGCCAGAGGGGAGACCTTTTTATTTCTTTTCCCCAGAAATGACTCGATAAATGCTTTTAGCATCTTTTTTAAATAAAAAAGGAATGAAATGTAAGGAGCATATTAGCATCACGGCCAGTTTCAATTAGTCCAAATGATAGTGTTAAGAGCTATTAATAAACCACCGCAAGTGGAGGTCACTGGTGGAGGGGCGCATTGGGGAGCAACCAGCAGCCCACAGCAGAGTCTTGGGCCACTGCAGAGGTCTCTCCTCCTTCTCCTCACCCCACCTAGCCTCCAAAGCTTCTGCCAGGAAGACCCACCACATCACCACAGAGCATGGAAGGACAGGATGACAGACCGGAAGCATGTGCTAAGATCCAAGGAAAGGGAAGGCTCACCACACCCGCCATGCCTGCTCAAATCCAGGAAGAAACGAGACCCTGGTTTGGAGTTAAATAAGCAATTGGCTGATGCTCTGAGTTCTAACAGGCAAAATAGCCACATGAGCCAAGCCCAGTCATCCTGAGAGTTCATGCATGCTCTGTCCTGAAAAGGATCCTAGGGGTTTTATCCCTCTCTGGGAAAAGTGGGTTGATTGACCAGTGACATCTGGCAGAGCAATGACTTAGAAGCTGGTGGCATGCTTGTCCTATATCTATCATTCCTACCCTAACCCTGTTGGGAGAGTGACTTTGGTCCACCCACTGACTAGAGGTAGATTCCATTCTGTCTGGGCCCAAGTGAGCCAGCCCCTCCTGCCTGCCTCCTTGCATCCTGAGCCTTGCTTCCAGACAGACAGAGCCCAAGGGACAGGGATCCAGATGCAGCATTTCTCCTCAGTGCCAGCTCGGCACAAGGACTCAGTTCTGTTGTTTCCGGGCATGCCCGAACTAAAAGGAGGGATGGGATTTTTTTTCAGGCCAGATGTCCCAGTCCCATGTGATGTCATGGTCTGAGCTCTGTTCCCTGCTGGATTCGTGCAAGGGTTTCTCCACATGTCCTTGCCCCCAGCCTCCTACCCCTAGGAGTGACCCTCACGTTGTCTTGGAATGATCTGCACAAAACACAGCCCTGATTGTGTGCCTCTCCTGCTGGAAATCTGTCTATGGCCCCCGTGGCCCCCACCTAAGGCTCGCCTCCCAACCTCACCTCCCATCTCTCCCTGTGTTCACCGTACCTTACAGTTGTTCCAAACTCTTGTGTTCTCTAAAAATGTCGTGCATTTTGGGGGACACCCCAACCCCTCTGCTTGGACTACTCTTTTCCCCTTCACCCTGCCAGATGCCTCCTGCTTATTCTTGAAGGTCCAACTCAGAGGTATCCAGCCCCCTGCCCCGGTGCCCACCATCATCCCCTCAGTCAGGGTAAGCTGCTGCCTGGGATTCCAAAGCCCCTTGTACCTGGATCATCAGTGTCTGTTTGCAGGTCTATCTCCCCCATGTGCCTGCGGCCAATGACTCAAACTATTATCCAAAGCAAAAAGAGCAGGAAATGCCCTAGGTGGGCTCCAGAGGCAAGACCTGTGCTGCCCCTCACCCTGCCATCTCACTCTCTTCCAGAGCCCAGAGGTCCACACCCACCCAGGTGGAGCCCCAACAAGAAGGGACATCAAAGGAACCCAAATGATCCCAAGAGAGGTTTCAGGGATCTCCCTAACTAGGACCACAGGGACATTTCACCTGTTGTCCTTTGGTTATACCCCTAGGAAGAACCTAGCCCCTGCAATTTGGCATCAGGCCCCGCAGACCCCTGCCCCCTTCTCCATCCCTCGCTCGACTTCTCAGGCCACAAAGCTGATAGAAGAGCTGAGCATGGGACAAGGCCTGAGGACTAGGATGGAAGTAGGTGGCCAAACAGGGCGGCCCTGGAAAGGGACCCAGCCCAGGATGGACAAGAGCCACCCACCCCCTCCAGCTTCTAACACCTCCCACCCACCGTGATTGATCATGAGCAGATGCATCAGGCCCCCCTCCTTCTCCCACGGAGGTTTTTTTTTTTTGTTAGGTTTTGCTAAAGCAACCTGCAAATTAATTTAATATCCTCCTTTGGTTGGGAGCTATGAAGCTGGGCTCGGGGCTGATGATGCATGAACCATCGGTGGCAAGTATTTAATCTCTGGACAATGGATAGAGATGTTAGTGCACGCCACACTAAATTCTATTTACGCTGCCTATTAAGGGCAGTCAAGCTGAAGGGAATCGGTGCACATTACAGGCCCTAATGGGAGAGGAAGCTCCACAACAGTACATTAAAGGCGGAAAATGAATTAGGAGGGGACGGTGGAGGAGAAAGCAGGCAGGCCGAGGGCCTGTGTGGAGATAACTCTTCCTGACAGCCTAGCACACACTCCCAGCCCCACTGGTCAGATATGCCAAGGAACAGAGAGCCAGTGGTCCTCCCACAGACCTCAGCTGTGGGTGCTGCCCTGCCCAGGGCCCAGGGATGCGGGAGATGCTCTCCTACAGGTAAAGACAGCAAAGGGATTGGAATTATCGCAGGCCACCAACCCACTGCCCACTCCAGGTGTGTCCATCCACAGGTCTGGGGCACTCTGCATCCCTCCAGGTTCACCTATACTTCTGGTCCTTCCTCAGGCAAAAGAAGAGGGCAATGACTGTAGAAATGAGGTCTATGGGATGATGCTGCCACTGCTGCTGATGCTGGAATAACATTACTGGGCAGACCTTGGGGACACTGGCTGCAGCGCAAGGAAACAGCCACAGGAACTCTGGGAAAGTCACGTGACCTCTTTCAGCCCCAATTTCCTCAACTGTAGAGTCAGAATCACAATCATGTTCACCTTCTCAAGGATCATAAGGGTTTAAGTCTGGGCTCACACAGCCCCTCACTCAGGTCTCCTTTTTTCTCTTTCTTTCCTTTTTTTTGGTACTGGGGGTTGAACCCAGGGGCATTTTATCTCTGAGCTACACCCCCAGCCCTTTTTATTTTTTTATTTTGAAATAGGGTCTCACTAGGTTGCTGAAGGTCTTGCTAAGTTGCTGAGGCTGGCCTCCAACCTGCAATCCTCTTGTTTCAGCCTCCCAAGTACTGGGATTACAGACAGGTGCCACCATGCCAGGCTAATACTCCTCTTTTCTGTCTGTCTGTCTTCCCTACAATGTCTTATTCTTCCAGAGCCCAGCATATGGCTGTACAGAGAGGGCATCAGTCAGTGCTTGCTTGCTAAAGAAAGAATATGCCCAAGGTCACTCAGCAGAATTAGTACCACATCTGTCTGACACCCATCACACTTCTCTTTTCAACACTCCTCTTATAAACAGGTGATTCCTGGGGTACTTGGGAAAAATCTTAGCAGGCACTCTCCCCTTGAAGCCAGACAGCAGAGTTTGGAGTCTGCAGGGGGTCTCCAGTTTCCTGAGAGGGTAGATTGCAATTCAGCAGGCTGAGATGTAAGGGTTTCAGAAGAGGTGATGCCAGCAAAAGGGTGGTATGGCTAGGCTCATCAGTGAAGGGAGGCAAGGCAAGGGAGCACAGGCCTCATCTAACAAGATGAGACATTAGGGCAACACCATCATGGGAAAATGTCCACAGCCAGCCATGCCCTCCACCCCCAGCACCTGCAAGATCTCAAGAAGGACATGGGATACTGGGGAGAGGGAGAATGACGGCCTCAGGGAACTACCAAGATGATCCAAAATGGACGGGTAAGCCACTGGCTTCAGAGCATTCCCAAGTCCTTAATACATCCATATCCCTACATCTTTCACCACCCTATTCCTTAACTGTATGCTCTGATAACTCTGAACTACTCAGAGCTTCCAGAAAACACTCTGACATTTCATACCATGCCTTTTCGCTTGCTGTCCCCTCTATTTGAAATATCCTTCCCCACATTTCCTGGCTTATTCCTATTTGTCCAATAAGACTCTATTATCTCCTCTAAGAAGCCTCCCAGAAGCCCAGGAAACCGAGTTTGGTACTCATTGTTTATTCTGCCACAGTGCTCTGTATTGTCAATTGTGCTACTGTTTTACAGTCTGGGTGCATCTCTCTGGTTCATTCTATATCCCCAGTTCCTAATACAAAATAGCACTTGGTAAAAAAACTAATGACTATCTGTTGAACTGAATTGAAATGACCCATTGGTTCTGGCATGTCATTCTGTGCAGATTTACAATGGCCCTTGTCATGAAAAATTATCTTTATATACCACCATAATCAGATATAAAAGTTATGAATTATGTAGGCTGTGTAATAATGTACCACTGTCACTGACCAACTATACTGGTCACAAAATGAAAGGATTGCATATTAACCATAGTTGATATAGCAGTAAAGCCAAGGCAGTACTCTGAGGTCAAGTTCTAGCCTTGACTGCATCTATTAGAGAACAAGAAGGATTAAAGGTAAATATCTCAAAAGATTTCTGGGTAAATATGAAAGATTAAAAATATTTCTAGCTCCCGAAATTTTGTACTATTATCTCTTATATTCCCCACATCCTTGTGGTTATTCCTTTTAAGAAAATCCCTTTGGGCTTCAGAAAGAATCAACATACTTGATGTGGTTATGCAGCAGCAATAAGATTATGCCTTTTAGATCTCCAACTTCAGGGAAATTGATCAACTTCCCTGCCTGACTTCATCACTACATCCACTCCCAGCCCCTAAGAGAGTATATCAGAGGTACTAAGGCAGGGTCATTCCTGTTTTTGTTTTGTTTTGTTTTGTTTTGTTTTGTTTTGTTTTGTTTTGTTTTGTGTTGGTTGGTTGGTTGGTTACTGAGGATTGGACCCAGGGGCATTCTACCTCTGAGCTACACCCCCATCCCTTTTTAATTTTAATTTTGAAACATGGCCTAAGTTGCTGAGGCTGGCCTCAAACCTGTGATCCTCCTGACTCGGCCTCCCAAGTACAGGGATTGCAGGCATGTGTCGCCATGCCCAGCTGGCAGGTCCATTCTTGAGAGACATGAGACTCCTCTGACAGATGATTTTGGCTTGAAAATTCCCTATTGGCTTTGTGGAAATTTTCTTGGAACTATACAGCATCCTAATACTTTTTCTACCCAACTTTCCTCCCTTCCTCCTCTCCTCCAAAGGAGATAGATATGCATTGTGGTCTGATAACTCTCCTAGCCTCCTCCCCATTTTTTTCCTCACAGATGTCTTCCCCAATATATCTCCCACACATTTACGCCCGTCTTGTTGTCTACTTCTTAAAGAACCAAACTAACACACCCAAGAAAACCAGGTCCTAATCTAGCAAAGGAAAGTGCTGAGAACCACCCTGATTTGCTGGAATTCTCAAGGTTTAGGAATTGAAGTGATCAAGTACCACTGTAAGTGGGCAGGGAGGGAGAGAGAGGGTAGAAAAAGACCTCAAAGAAGGTTCTATTGATAGTTTAGAAAAGTAATTAGCACATCGTACAGTTGTCCCTCAGTATCTGAGGGAGATTGGTTCTAGGACTCTTTTTGGGGGGGATTGGGAGGGGGTAATGGGAATTGAACCTAGAAACATTCTATCTTAAGTTATGCCCCTAGCCCTTTTGTTTTTTTCTGTTTTGCTTTTTAGAAACAGGGTCTCACAAAGTTGCTGAGGGTCTTGCAAAGTTGCTGAGGCTGGCCTCAAACCTGCAGTCCTCGTGTCTTAGCCTCCCAAGTACCGGGACTACCAACATGCACCACCACTCCTGACAGTTCCAGCACCTTTTGTAGATATCAGAATCCACAAATGTTCGAGTCCCTTACATATAATGCCCTAATATTTCCATATTATAACCTGCATACATCTTCCCATATGCTTATTTATTTATTTATAGGGGAAACTGGAGGTTTTATCCAGAGGTGTTCTACCTCCAAGATACCCCCCAAGCCCTATTTTATTTTTTATTTTGAAACAGGGTCTCACTAAGTTGCTGAGAGACCTTGCTAAGTTGCTGAGACTATCTTTGGACCTGCCATCCTCCTATCTCAACCTCCCAGGTACTGGGATTACAGGCGTATGCAACCACACCCAGCTCCTCTATACTCTAAATCATCTCTAGATTACTCATGGTACTTAGTACAATGCAAATGCTTTTTAAATGTTATTATATTGTTTATGGAATAATAACCCCCCAAAACTTACATATCTTCAGTACAGATGAAAAATTTTTTTCTCAAATATTTTTCATCAGTCAGGTATGGTAGAACACACCTGTAACCCCAATACTTGGGAGGCTGAGATAGGAGGTTCATAGGTTTGAGGACAGCCTAGCAACTTAGCAAGACTCTCAGAACCTAGTGAGACCTGTTTGAAAACAAAAAAATAAATAAAAATTTTAAAAAGACTGAGGGTATAGCTTGGAGGTAGAATGCCTTTGGGTTCAATCCTCAGTACCACACAAAAAAATTTATGTTTTCATCTGAGGTTAGTTGACTCTGCAGATATGGAAAGCCAACTGCAGTGGTTACATATATGTTTGATGAATAAATATGAATAAAATTGGTTTAAACCATTTTGGGCACTAGGAATTGAAGCCAGGGCCTCATACATGTTAAGTACACACTCTATCTCTGAGCTGAGCCCTCAGCCCCTAAAATATCTTAAAGAAGCCATCAGATCCCTCTATCTCCTCTACTCTTTTACAAAGAGACCATTACCCCTGCCCCACCTCAGCAGGTGAGTGAAGACGTCTTCTCCAGGGTATAAGACAAAGAATCTTGGTAATAAAGACACAAGGCAGTTTTGAGAGCAGGGATCCTTACAAAAACAGGAAATTGAGTGAAGGTGCTCACGTCCCATGGGGAGACCCGCCATGCTCTTCTCCCACTTGGTGCTCAGGCCATTGACAGCCAAAATGTTACCTCTCCATAGGAGACTGAAAGAATCTTCTCTAGGCATCTAGCCATCCCACAGAGACTTCAAAATGATGGCCTCAGCAATCATCAAGAAGTCAAACAACAACAAGTGCTGGCGAGGATGTGGGGAAATTGGAACTCTTCTACACTGTTGGTGGGATTGCAAACGAGAGCAATCACTATGGAGATCAGCGTGGAGATTCCTTAGAAAATTGGGAATGGATCCACCATATGATCCAGCTATACCGCTTCTGGGTATCTTTCCAAAGAGACTGAAATCAGAAAATTATAGAAATCTATGCATATCCATGCTTATAGTAGCACAATTCACCATAGCCAAATCATGGAACCATCTAGGTGTCCATCAACAGATGAATGGATTACAAAATTATGGAATATACACACAGTGGAATTCTACTCAGCAATAAAGAAGAACAAAATAATGATATTTGCAGGAAAATGGAAGGCCCTGGAGAACATTATGTTAAGTGAGATTAACCAGTCACAGAAAGTGAAGGGGTCTATGTTCTCTCTCATATGCAGAAGCTAGGGAGTAATTGGGATACCAGAGGTACTTCAGATAATGGAGGAGGAAATCCAGTGAAGCCAGGAAGGAGAAGTAGGGGGAGAGGGAGGATCAATGACGGAATCACTTTCATCAACATTATGTACTTATGTGAGAATACCAATGTCAATCTCAATACCCTGTATGGGGAAGGTGAGGGGGGGATGGGAGGGAGCTGGCGCTATGTGCATGTATGTCACAATCACTATGAACTACATTATTATGTGAGACTATAAATGCACCAATAAAAGTATGTTTTTAAAAAATTATGGCCTCAGAGTTGTTCTAGCAAGTAAGCCACCGGTCACTCTACAGGGAAGTTTAGAGTCAGCAAGCCCCACCTGTGACAATCATCTGGCTAAAGCCCCCTCTACACACACACTTCTTCAATAAGAATAAGCAACCAAGGATCCACAGGCCTATGGGAAAGACCTCTGACACGGAAGACAGAGGCCAAAACAAATAACTGCAAGGAAGTTATAGACAGAAACTGTGCTGTTCGAGAAATGTGATCGCACTTACACGAAATGTCTAGAATAGGCAAATAGAGAGAGACAGAAAGTAGGTTAGTGGTTGCCTGGGGGCTGGGATAGGGATGAGCTGATAAAGATATTCTAAAATTCATTATGGTGATGCTCGCACAACTCTGTGAATATACCGAAAGCCATTGAATCAGACCCTCCCATGGGTGAATTGCGTGTTGTGTGAATTATATCTCAAAAAGACCATTTCATTCATATATATGTATATATAACATATAATTATACATATAGATTAAGCTGCTTTGTATACATGGGAAGATACATATCTTTAGAGAAGAAGAAAAGGGACTTCATAAAATGAATGTCGAATAATAGGAAAAGAAACATCCAGACACACAAAAAGAGATCTTAGAAATTTAAAGTGCAGCAGAGTTTAAATGCTCAAAAGAAGATGCAGAAGACAAATATGTTCACCAGAAAATTGAGCAGAAAAACAAAGAAGTGGGAAATAGGAGAGAAAAGATGAGAAAATTAGACAGTCAGTCGAGGATGTCCAGCACCCAATGATGGGAGTTAGAAAGAGAGAGCAGAAACAATGGAGAGAGAAAGTCACTGAAATTACTCAGGAGAATTTCCCAGAGCTGAAAAATATGAGCTTCTATTGAAAGGGTTTATAAAGAGGATGAAAATAGTCCCACACCAAGCATATTAGGACTAAGTGTCAGGAAGATGTTAGGGCCCTGGATACAAACAGAAGATCCTAGAAGGAGAGAGAGAGACAGAGAGAGAGAGAGAGAGAGAGAGAGAGAGAGAGAGATCAAGTAAAGGATCAGAAATCAGAAGTGCTTCAGACCTTTCAACTAGAAAGCAGTAATGCAATATGTATTAGTTATCTATTGCTGTGTAACAAATCAACCCAAAACAGCAGCTTAAAGCAACAATAAGCATTGCCACCCCATGCAGTTTCTGTGCATCAGGAGCTCAGGAATGGATTAGCTGGGTGGCTCTGGCTCAGGGTCTTTCATGCAGTTATAAGAAAACGTCAGCCAGAGTTGCAGGCATCTGAAGGCCTGGCTGGGGCTGGAGGACCAACTCCCAAGATGCCTCTCTCAGGCAGAAGAAAGCTAATTTCTCAGTTTCTCACCATGTGAACCTCTCCAAGGGGCTGCTTAAGGGTCCTCATGACATGACAGTGGGCTTCCCTCAGAAATGGCGATCCTAAGCCAGGCGTGATGGCTCATGCTTGTAATCCCAGTACTTGGGAGGCTGAGACACAAGGATCACAGGTTCTCAGTCAGCCTCAGCTACTTAGTGAGGCCTTCCACAACTTAGTGACACCCAGTTTCAAAATAAAGAAAAAAATAGGGCTGGGGATATAGCTCAGAGGTAGAATGCTCCTGGGTTCAATCCCCAGTTCTGCAAAAAAGAAAGAAAGAAAGAAAGAAAGAAAGAAAGAAAGAAAGAAAGAA
>PVJS01006507.1:0-59539 GCA_004027185.1 Glis glis | reverse complement strand
TATTTATTTATTTATTTATTTGTGTGTGTGTGTGTGTGTGTGTGTGTGTGTGTGTGTGTGTTACTGGGGATTGAACCCAGAAGCATTCTACTTCTGAGCTACACCCCCAGCCCTTTTTATTTTTGTTTTATAAAAGGGTCTTACTAGGTTGCCGTGGGCCTCTCTAAATGACTGAGGCTGTCCTCAAGCCTGCAATCCTCCTGTCTCAGTCTCCCAAGTACTGGGATTGCAGGTGTGCGCTACCACACCCAGACTTATTTTTTATTTTGAAACAGCGTCTTGCTAGGTTACTGTGCACTGCTGGCCTAGAATTCATGAGCCAATTCTGGGACACAAAATGTACAAGATGAGCCTGGAACATCTTGTTACAACAGAAGCCACCAAAAAGTACTAGGTAGTAGCAACTTGAAGAGGCTCCCACTGGCCAAAGATGGGACAATTTGATCATAGATAAAAAAAAAATAACTGCAATGGACTGAAACATGTTATGTGTGTTTCAATCCATAAGTTTATGATACATTTTTTTAAAGGTAAAAAGAATCTGAGTGGGGTGGCACAGGCCTGTAATCCCAGTACTGGGGAGGCTGAGACAGGAGGATCATGGGGAAAATAAATGAGGAAGGAATTTACACTTATCCCTGGGTGAAAAAAAAAATCTGAATTTCTATGTAGCCAAATCTATCTCTTGTAAAGTCTGCCTTGGTTTCTGTGCTGAGGAAAGCATTTTCCACCTGAGTCGAGAGATGTGTGTAGATTTATTTTCTGCAGTTCTTTTCCGTGTCATTTTTTTCTTCTACACCTCAGGCTTTTATTGAACAGTATCAGGGAGCTGAGGCTATTTTTTTTTTCCAAATTGTTAATCGGTAGAGTCCGACTTGGGGCCGGTGGCATTGCATACAGTGCGGTCCGACCAAGATTATCCAGAACAATTCCAAGTGTGTGTCGAAGTTGGCTGAGTGCTCAGTATAGACCATGCTTTCAGTCAGCGTCTCAGGAGGTGAAGACAGAGACCCAGTTCTTGCTTTTAAGGGGTAATAGAAAAAGGAAATGAATCATAAGCAAATCTGCACCATCGCACATGATCTGAGGACGACGTGGAGAGAAACATGCGCGGCAGCTTTGCAGAGGAGGCGACACCTGGGTTGAGTCAGGAAGATGGAGTGCGGGTGTGCTCTAGGTAGACGAGTACAAGAAGGGCATTTCAGGGCTCGTTGCTTAAGCTCTCCGAGCGCTGGTTTCTTCATCTAGAAAATGCAACGTAGTGCCTCCTTCACAGGCTTGTTGGAATCTGGGACGGGAACCTGCACACGGGTTTTGTGCTGGGTTGGTTGTGCAGTGGGGGACCAAGGAGCTACTGTGGTTTGGGTATGGTTTGAATGTCCCCCAAGGGCCCATTTGTCCCCAGGGTAGCGCTGTAGGGCGGTGGCGGAACCTTTGGAAGGTGGGACCTAGCGGGAGGTCCTTAGGGTATGGGGGCTTGAGGTATTTCTCATGTGACCCTTTTGATAATTCTCCTGAGAAGGTTGTTATAAAAGAAGCAAGCCTGGCCCCACCCATCCTCTAACTCTGCTCCTGGCTCGAGCTGCGCTCACTGGCTTCCTCCTGCCACGGCTATCCAACGGGAGGTGCAAAGCTGACTGAGGAAGGGACACCCCTTCACCTTCCCTGGCAAGATGTGCCAGCATCTCTGCCATCTAGGTAATTGTTCTAGCCGGCTGTGGTGGTGCACACCTGTAATCCCAGTACTTGGAAGGCTGAGACAGAAGGATCACAAGTTCGAGCCCAGCCTCAACAAATTGGCAAGACCCTGTCTCAAAAAAAAAAAAAAAAGAGCTGGTGGTGTTGCTTGGAGGTAGAATGCCCCTGGGTTCAATTTCCAGTACCCCCCAAAAAAAAGATTGTTCTACCCTGCATTCTATGAACCTAAAAGGGTGAGATTTCCAAGCAGTTCAAGGCTTTGCGGGGGTGAGCACCGAGTCGGAGACAAGCAGAGGTCCCGTGCACCAAGGTAGACGTGAGCGCCGAGAGGAAGCTCAGTGTCCTTGGAACTGGCTTTGATCACCTTCACAATCTCCACTGAGGGCAGACCCAGTCTTTTACTATGAAACTGATTTTGGAGCGGAAATACAGGTGGCAGCGCCCTGGAGGCCACGTGGCTAATTCTCTGCAAGACTTTGAGCAAGTCATTTTTGCTCATTTGAGAATTGATCTTCCAGCTCCAGGATGTCCAGAACATTCCTCATGGCCCCAAGCCAGCCCAGGGGTGAGGATACGGAAAGGGGGACATGCACCTTTAAGGCTGTCAGCCCACCCTGGATGGAGTGCTCATGCCAGCTGTCCCCTTGCCAGGTCCCCGGGCCAGCAGTTGCCATGGTGTGTGGCCTCGGAAGGCATGTTGCTATAATAAGACGTGTTTATTTGAATGCGAAGGTCAGGGAGTTAAGTAGTTGGTATTCCAGTCGTATAGAGTCGTTTGCACAGTGTCACTAATAATTAAAGGGGGTTTTGACTAATCTAGTTGCTCTTCCTAAATATACTGTGCTCAAGAAACTCATCAAAGCAGCAAAGTAATCTTTGAGGTTATTAATCTCTGCTTCACAGCTGGGGCAAATTTATTTGCTTGAATTAGCATGTAATAAACTTATAATAAAGCTGCCAGAGCCCCAGCTTGGTAGATGGTGGCTCTATGTAGTGGGTAGTTACATCTAGGAAATGGGGCTCTACTCCCTAGACCACCACTGCAGCCGGGGGGCCGCTCCCCAGGGCTGCACAGAGAAGGGCCGCCTGGCCTTGGAGACACCAAGATGGAGCTGAGGGGAGCTTTGCAGACCAGTGGGTCCCATCCTCACTGCAAGGTGAGGAAACCCAGGCTCAGAGAATGGGAGGGTATACCAGAAGTCGCATGGAAGGCAATGGAGGAACCAGGAGAGAATGCAGAAGTGGGGTGTGGCTTCCGCCCACTGCTGCTCTCTGGTGGCAGTCCTCATCATCGGGGGTTTCACCATAGACCCCCAGTGAGCCCCCTTGTCGTGCCTCTTCCCTATACCACAGTTCCACCGAGACCTCTTTGCTTTCTTTCCCTACTTCTCCATTTTTCCAGGAAATGGGTCTTCTCTGTCCTGTCAGGAGCCTGTCTGGAATGTCCTGGTTCTTCCTGGTCACTGATCTGTGACACACTGAGAATGGGCGGGAGTGCACAGAGGACCTCCTTCCTGAGCCCAGGAGTGTGGGTGGCTGTCAGCCCCGGGCCCTTCCTCTTTCCTGTTCTTCCCAGCCTGCCCTGGGAACTTGCTCCCTCTGGTCTTTGCTCCTTGAGGTTGACGTATTCCCCTGATTCCCATCTGGGGTGGCGGGGGCTGGGGACCCTCACTACTTAGTGGGGAGCAGCTACAGACCACAGGCTTTCTGGTGCCAACACCCACCACCTTGCACAGCATTGCTTTGATGGACTGTACCAAGAATAGCCTACCTCATGGAGTGAGGGCAGGACAAGAGGAAGAGGGCAAAGAAACCAGGCAGCACCAGCCTACCACACTCACAGCCGATTCCTCATCCCTGTGTCCAGGACCCCAGACCCCATCACCTCACCCCCCTCTCCTCATCCCCATTCCTCATCCCCATCTCATCTCTCATCTCCTCATCCCCATCCCTCATCTCCCATCTCCCCATCCCTCATCCCCATTCCTCATCCTTATCCCATCTGTTCATCCCCATCTCTTCATCTCTCATCTCCTCACCCCATCTCCTCATCTCCATCTCCTCATCCCCATCCCTCATCCTTATCCCCTATTTCCTCATCCCCATTCCTCATCCTTATCCCATCTGTTCATCCCCATCTCTTCATCTCTCATCTCCTCATCCCCACTCCTCATCCCCATCTCCTCATCCCCATCCCTCATCTCCATCCCTCATCCTTATCCCCTATTTCCTCATCCCCATTCCTCATCCTCATCTCATCTCTCATCTCCTCATCCCCCATCCTCCATCTTCTCAAGGAGAAAGGGAGGAGGGAGGGAGGACGGGAAAGGAGGATGGAGGGGAAAGGAGAAAAGGGGTAGAAGGAAAGGGTGCTGGGCTCCATCTCAGAGACACTCTGGTCTTCCCAGGAGTTTGGTCTTCCAGAGACAAGGTCCCAGGGCAAGGAGCTCAGGGGCAAGTACAACCCCCTGGCAGGCACCTTTCAGAGGGCTATGGAGAGCGAAGAAATACTGAGTTACTGATAGTCCATATTCTGATTTTTAGAATAAAATAAAACATTAACTTCTAGTATCAGGCTGGCAAGTTTAATAACAATTGCTGGTAAATTTCCAAGTGTTAGGACTTACAGAAGGGAAAGCAAAAACCCCAGAAGCCAGCGCCAGTTCACCAGGGCTGAGCCGTGCCAACAGAATTCCATCTGCAGGAACAGCTAAGAGAGGAGGGACTGGGGGTGCCTTGGACAAAGGGCATGGTGCGGAGATCCCAGTATGACATCTGTCAGAGCCGCTGGGGCCCTGAGCAGAGGGTGAAGTGTCACCTGCCTGGAGGCCCAGGTGCTGAGGAAGCAGAGGCAGGGCCCATGTCAGCTCAGCAGGCGTTTCAACAATACTCCCAGGCTCAGCCCTTGACCTTGTCCGTCTCAGTCCTCCTCGCAGCGAACGGATGAAACAGGATGGGAGATGTGCTTATCAAATTTGCAGTTGACACAAAGCCAGAGGGATTGTTAATAGAAAGAATGGCAGAATCAAGATTCAAAAACATCTTGACAGGTTGAAATAATGGGCTGAAAACATGTAAAAGGGATAAATGTAAATTCCTGCAGTTAGGTTTTTAAAAAAATGTTTCATAAACATAGATGTGAGAAAGAAGGCTTAAAAGCAGAAGGGGCAGCTGGGTATGAGCCAGCGTGGCATGCTTAGTGTTCAGATCGAGAGGAAGAAAGGAAAGAAAACAGCATTTATTAATAGATGCGTTAAATTATTGCATGCCGTGTATAGGGGGCAGGCACACTCCATCCCTGAGCCCATTTTACACGCAAGGAAACTGAGGCTCAGTGATGTTGTGAACTGACTAAATGATTTGTATGAAGCTGTTACGTGATTCATATTAATCTACAAAGTGATGAAGTCAGAATTTGAATTCAGGGCTAATGTTCTATCCCTCCCCTGCCCCTAGGGGTAATCTTGATTAATGTAAGTTAATCACAGTGATTCCTCTCTCCTGACCAGTAATAGTTTTGAAAATAGTACATCATTCAAGTAAACATAGGTGCAAGTGTGATAAGGCATAGTTAGTTGGTAGCTAAAGTAATTTATAGTTAGAGTCCATAGCTGAAGCAACTCCATGATTGTTACTAAGGGCAACCCCGCTTTGGCTATAGAACAGGGAAGTTCTTTCTAAAAATCAAATCAGGATATGGGCACATAATTAATGATCTGTTGGAACTAACAAAATGTACTGTAGAAACTAACTGTGCTATTTTAAACACTAACGGCCTATTCTTGCTTCTGGACTTTCGATACACTTGGCTTGCTTGGCTTACCTGAATACTATGGAAACAGTAGGGGCTTTCCACCCCCTGCTATGGGAACCTGTCATGGGGACCTCAGTTTGCATTCTAAGCTTGTATTAAATCTCACCCTACATAAGAGGACACTGGAGGGCAGTTGGGCACCACACTTGGTCAAGATACCAGGGTGGTCCCGGCTGCCGGTTTCTTTTAATAAAGACTCTCAATTGGCAACTCTTGAGGTCTGGCCAGTGTTGTCTGGGAGGTCTTCACCCTATAGCACGAGTACGTCAGGGGAGTTTCCGGTAAAATTTCTCTCTCTCTCTCTCTCTCTCTCTCTGTCTTATTGTGTGTGTGTGTGTGTGTGTGTATGTGTGTGTGTGTGTGTGTGTTACTAGGGATTGAACCCAGGGGCATTCTACCTCTGAGCTACACCCTCAGCCCTTTTTATTTATTGATTGATACTAGGGATTGAACCCAAGGGCATTCTACTTCCAAGTTACACCACAAGCCCTTTTTTTGTTTGTTTGTTTGTTTTGAAACAGGATCTTGCTAGGTGGCTGAGAGTCCTGCTAAGTTGCTGAGGCTGGTCTTGAACCTGCAATCTGCCTGTCAGCCTCCCAAATACTGGGATTACAGGAATGCACCATCAAGCCCAGCTACTTTATTTAACAAGGTCTCATGAGCCGGGCATGGTGATGCATGCTTGTAATCCCAGTACTTGGGAGGCTGAGACCAGAGGATTGCAGGTTCGCGGCCAGCCTCAGCTACTTAGTGAGGCCCTCTGCAACTTAGTGAGACCCTGTTTCAAAATAAAGGATAAAAAATAGGGCTAAGGGTGTAGCTCGGAAGTAGAGTGCCTCTGGGTTCAATCCCCAGTACAAAAAAAAAAAAAAAAACTAGGTCTCATTAAGTTGCTGAGGGTCTCATTAAATTGCTAAGGCTGGCTGTGAACCTGTGATCCTTCTGCCTCAGTCTCCCAAGTATCTGGAATTACGGGTATGTACCACTATGCCCGGAAAGTTTTCATTTTTCTTAAAAAGAAGCCTTAGAAACAGCTGCCCCATTTTTTTCCACCTCTAAGCATTGTTAGCATGTGGGGTCTGGAGCGTAGCAGTCATCTGGGCAGCTTGAGGAGTCTGGCATTAGAGAACCATCCAAGTGCAGAGGATATCGGGATGCAAATGCCTACAGAGGATATAGGCCAAAGGGATGCAAATGCCCCGTGTTCAGGGCTTGAACTAACCAAGACCACTCCGCCTGAGAACTTCTTGGGAGATAACCCATTTTCCTGATTGGTCAAGCCCCTTTGACTTGGGGTTTTCTGTCATGTTCTACCCGTAAGCATCCTAATGCCCAAAGCCAAATCCAAGGGAGTCCTCTCTCTCTCTCTCTCTCTACACACACACACACACACACACACACACACACACACACACACACAGAGCTGGGCTGATTGGTCCTTTCAGCCTCACAGGCTCAGACCTGTCTCTGTTCCCAGCACCAGTCCTAACCAGAAGCAGGTGGGACTTGAGCAATTCCAATGCTAGATTCTAGATTCAGCAATGGGGTAAAGTTGGCCCAGGTGTGCTCACAGGGCTCCCGGAGGCTGCTGAGCTGCTTCCTTCTCTTGTGCTCAAGTTCTCAGGCAGGCAGGTCTCCTGATGCTGGATGTTCTCTTTGCTTCCAGGCTTGCTTGCACCAACTCTTTTTCTTTTCTTTCTTTCTTCTTCTTCTTCTTCTTCTTCTTCTTCTTCTTCTTCTTCTTCTTCGTCTTCTTCTTCTTTTTTTTTTACTGGTACTGGGGATTGAACCCATGAGTGTTCAACCTCCAAGCTACACTACTGGCCCTCAGTCCCTTTTTAAAATTTTTTTTATTTTGAAATAAGGTCTTGCTAAATTGCTGAGGTTGGCCTCAAACCTGCGATCCTCCTGACTCAGCCTCCCAAGTACTGGGATTACAGGCATGCACCACTGTACCCAGCTTCTTTTTCTTTTGATATTAGACCTCACCTCAGATCAAGAATGACCATGTGACCCAGGCCTGGCCAATCAGAGTACTCAAGGTCCTGGCTGCAGGGATTAGCTCAGGAATGGGCACACCTGGCCCAAATCTGACAAAGAGTCCCTCCCCGGAGTCTTCTAACTAGAGCTTATGAGGGGAGACCCTGACCCTTTGCATTACAAACAAGAAAGCAGATTCTGGGCCTGGGGTAACCATGCTCCCTGCTATGTGGAGCAAACCAGTCTGCCAGAGGAGAAAAGGAAGCAAAGTAGACTCAGAAGCTGAGAGAGGGAGAGAGGGAGGGATGGAAAGGGCGTCATGGCCACCTCTGCTCTGGCCCCTGAATTTTCCCAGTTCCCCGTATCATTTCTTCAGAACTGGAAACTCCCCCCCACTTCCCCACTGACAAAACCCCCTGTTTTCCTAAGCTATTTGGTAGGGTTTCTGCCACTTGCAACCCAAAGAGACCTGACCACAGCTTTTTCCACCACACAGGGCCAGGCTGAGCTCACCTGCAGACTGAAGGAGCCTTCCTGCTGCAGCTGCACCTAAATGAAGCCTCTGGGAATGACCTGCCCTGGCCCTGTGTGTGGAGTGGCGTAGAGGTGGCAGGATTCCAGCCCTTACCCTCTGCTTCATCTTGCTGAATTGTCACCAGGCAGTGTGATGGCAAAATGTGCAGAACAAGGTGTGAGCCAAAAGACTGGGGGGAGGGGAGGGAAGGGGGAATATGTAAGGTGAAAATAACTAGTCATTTCGGTCAGCGTTCTGACCACTGTAATCCAAAACAACTGACCACACAACTTAAAGGAAGGAAGATTTATTTGCTCACAGTTTTGGAGATTTCAGAGGTTCAATCCATGTCAGGCTAGGTCTGCAGAGCTCAGGGCATGGAGGTGGGAAGCAGAGAGAGGGAGAGAGCAAGGCTCTGCTCTCACATCATGGAGGTTGGAAGCAAGAGAGAGAGAGCAAGGGGAGGAGGGACCGTATATAATTCCAAGGCCACGTCCCCAGGGACTCCCCTCCTTGGCAAGCAAGCCCCAGCTTCAGCATGGCTGCCTGGTTTCCATGGGAGGTAGGGGGACATTCAAAATCCAAACCATTACACTAGTCATTTGCTCATTTCTTTATTCATTCATTCACTCATTCAATGACTATGCAGCAAGCATCTACTATGTTCAAGGTGCTAGGTTCAAAGACTTAGCACAGGGTTAGCAAGCTTTTTCTGCAAAGAACCAGATAATAAATGTTTTCTGCTTTGCAGGCCATTGGTCTCTGTTGCAACTACTCAACTCTGACTTGTAGAACAAAAACTGTAAACAAATGGGTGTGGCCTGTGCCAATAAAAATTATTATTATTATTATTATTATTATTATTATTATTATTATTTTGGTGCTGGGTGTAGAACCCAGGGACATTCTACCTTTGAGTTACACCCATAGCCCCCCTTTTTTTCTTTTTGTGATACTGGGGATTGAACCTAGGGGCATTCTGCCTGTGAGCTACATCCCCAACCCTATTTTACTTTTTATTTTAAAACAGGGTCTCACTAAGTTGCTGAGACTGTCTTCAAACCTGCGATCCTCCTGTTTCAGCCTCCCAAGTGCTGGAATTACAAGTGTGTGCCACCACCCCTGGCTCCAATAAAAATTATTTTCAAGCCAGGCATAGTGGCACACACCTGTAGTCCAACCTACTCAGGAGGCTGAGGCAGGAAGATCACTAGAGCCCAGGAGTTCAAGGCCAGCCTGGGTAACATAATGAGACCCTGTCTCCAAAAAAAAAATATTACAAAAGCAGGTGGTAGGCTACATTGGGCTTCTGTCCATGGTGTGCCAAGTCCTGATTTAGGATCTGCATTGGGAAAAGGGGATATAAGATAAATTAAGTAAAATAGCTAAATTCCAGGAATTTTACTGAATGGCTGATGGGAGTCTTGAGGGAGGTTGACACTGGAGAACAGTGAGACCAAGGTAAGTGACAGAGGTTGACTCCGCCTCCGCCTCCTTACCAGAAACTCCCTCGGTCAGCATTCCCACTGCTATAATCCCAAACCTCACCACACAGCTTAGAGGAAGGGAGGTTTATTTGCCCACAGTTTCTTGGAGATTCTAGATTCAGTCCCTGTGAGGCCAGTTTCTGTGCATCTCAGGGCATGGCAGTGGGAAGCAGAGAGAGGGAGAGAGCGGGAGAGAGCAAGACTCTGCTCTCACACCATGGAGGCCAGAAGCAAGAGAGAGTAAGCAAGGGGAGGAGAGAACCATGTGCAGTCCCCAGCGCTGCACCCCCAGGCATCCCTCCTTATCAACCAAGCCCGCTTCCCACGTTGCTGCCTTGTTTCCATGAGGGCTAGGGGGAGCATTTTTAATCCAAACCATGGCACTCGTATTCCTTCCATCTGTTCGGTGAATGTATATGGACGCTCCAGCCGGCGTGCCAGGTGCAGGGGAGACCAGCGGAGCGAGGCTGGTGAGAGGCTTGCTGTTACGGAGCTGGGACTCGGCCAAGTTCACGGCTCTTCCTGACCTCGCCCACCTACCTTCCCAGCCTCATCTCCTCCCACTTCCCCCACTAAGTCACCCCAGATTCCCGAGCGTTCCCTCCCACCCCTGAACTCTGCACCTGCTCCCGCCTCTTCCGGGAAGCCCCTCTGCACCTCATCCCCCTGCTCACGGCCTCAGAGCCCAGGCGAGGGCACCTCCCGGGGAAGTCTTCACCAAGCACTCCTGGGTTTCCCCAGCACTCGGTGCCTACCTGAGCTCAGTGTGTCTCCTGGGCCACTGGGGTCTTTTGCTGATGAGCCTGTCACCTTATAGGACCATGGAGGTGCTGCTCCCCAGCACCTGGCAGAGTCCTGGCACATCAAAGGGGCCCAGTGAATGTTCATTGAATGAATGAATGAATGAATGAATGAATGAAAATATCTTTGGGGGGGAGAGCATTGTGCCAGAAGAAAGGTGAGAGACAAACCCGGGAGGAAGGGCGTCAGCTACCTTGGGGATCTAAATATCCCTAAGCTGGGGAGATACAAGAGATCTTATTTATGGGCTTAAAACTCCTGTCCAAAATTATTTGTTGAGTGTGAACAATAATACAGTCTCCCCGTCTCTGCAACACTGGTGAGGGCTCCTCTGTCTGATTACGGGCTGTCGGGAGTGATTGATGGGCTCCCGCCGGACGCTGAGACCTCTCTCCTCCTGACAGCACGAGCGATAGTCGAGCAGAAACTGACCCGGGCTGACACACTCATCTTAAAATATCTCTGTTTCCCTGCAGCCCAGATAAAATAGCTGTCTCACTAAAAGTAAGGGCTCCACTCGGGGGGATGCTGGCTTCTCCCAGGACTGGTGCCAGGGGATCTGATGATGTCAGGGTTCAGTTGGAGGCCGGCCCGAGAGGTCCCTAAGAAACCGGCCCTGCGTGGATTGTATTCTGAGAGCAGCCCGGTGTCTGGCCTCTCAGCTCTGGGCCAGAATGGACGAGACACTGTCATCAACAACATCAAGAAGCGTTTATTGGCCGGGCGTGGTGGCGCACGCTTGTAATCCCAGTACTTTGGGAGGCGGAGACCGGAGGATCCGGGTTCGTGGCCAGCCTCAGCTCGCTCTCTCTCTCTCTCTCTCTCTCTCCCTGTCTCTCTCTCTCTCTCTCTCTACTTAGTGAGGCCCTCGGCAACTTCGTGAGACCCGGTTTCAAAATAGAGTATAAAAAATAGGGCCGGGGGTGTAACGCGGAGGTAGAACGCCCCTGGGTTCAATCCCCGGTACCGCAAAAAAAAAAAGAAGCTTTTATTAAGCATGTATTGGCATGTGGTGCTAAGTTCACTCAGATCAGAGAATGATGCAGACTCAGCCCTTCCCAATGGCGCCTCGTACCATGCCAGCGATGATGGCGATGCTGGGCGTTGCTGCGGGCTCCCAGCAACATCGTGAAGTGGGTGGACTGGGTGTGAATTGTGTCCCCCAAAGATGATATGTTGAAGTCCTAACCCCCAGGACCTCAGAATGTGACTTTATTTGGAAACAGGGCTGTTGACGATGTAACTGATTAAGATGAGGCCATGCCGGAGAGGGACTGGCCTTAATCGGATATGACCAGTGTCCTTATGAAAGAGGAGAGGCAGAGAGACAGACGAAGGAGGGCAGAAGGGCACATGAGGAAGGTCAAGGAATTCCAGGCAAGGCCAAGGTGGCCAGCCAGCACCCCAAATGCCGGGAGGAGGTTTCAGAGCGGCCCCGCGGGCACCCTGGCGTTGCACTCGAGCAACGCGGTGAGGTAGTGAGGCAGGCGCTCGTATCATCTCCACTGTAAGAGGCGAAGAAGCCTCCAGAGCTGAGGGAACACACGCTGCTGTTTTGAGCCACTCTTTTGGTGGCATTTTGTTACAACAGCCCTAGC
Organism: Glis glis; assembly: GCA_004027185.1. Taxonomy (NCBI): domain Eukaryota; kingdom Metazoa; phylum Chordata; class Mammalia; order Rodentia; family Gliridae; genus Glis; species Glis glis. The sequence continues at coordinate 47,647 of PVJS01006507.1, read as the reverse complement.
AGGCCAGTGCACTAAGATTGGAGCAGGGACAGCCGCCCCAGGCCTCCAAGAACACACAGGAGTCCAGGGAAGGGGAATCCACAGAAGGGGATCCTGACAGTCAGGATGACCCAGCAGCTGCCAATCACTGTCCCTCCGGGAGGAAGCTGGGCAAACAAATACCCTGACACCTCTCTCCTTCCCTCCCTCCAAGTCCCCCACCCCGCCCCTGGTTCAGTAAAGACCATGAGGATGGGGGACACCCTGTTCCAGCAGACAGAGCAGCCGGGGAGACGGCCCCTACAGACTCGCAGTCAGTGTGCTTGACCACAAGACCGTCCTTCTCCAACTAGGACTTACGCTGGGGCTTTAATTATAGCTTGTCACTCACCTGCCTTCCCCAGGAGACGGTCCAGCCGGACGGTAAAGGAAATGAAACTCTCGCTTCAGATGGCTCATCCTGTCTGTCAGGAAATTTCAAACTCACAAACAATAATACGCTGGATTGTGGCAGGGCGATGGCTCCCGAGGGCTCAGCTGGCTCCCCGCTCTCACCAGGCCCTGCCAGTGATCTCCGGCCTGCAACGGGACAGCGCAGCCTTTGTAAAAGGCCATTCCTCCCCAGGTCCCAGCCAGCCAGGGACTGGCTCCAGGTCACCCAGCGGAGAGTTGGTGGAGTGGGGAGAGCTACGAACGATGCTTTATCGTAGACTTTTTTCTCTTACTTGAAAGATGTCCCAGAAGGCGATATCTATAATAATACTAACAGATTGTTTATCACCTCCTTCTGCCAAGAGCTAAGACCCTGCATAAGTCATCCCTCTTAATCCTCAGAGCAGCTGTGATGAGTTGGTTATAATTATTATCCTCAATTTTCATAAGGAAAAACCAAAGCAGAGAGCTTGCTCAAGGTCCCGCAGCTAGAACCAGGGCTTGAACCTGGATGGCCCAACCTCAGACCCCATACTCTCAAGCCCCTGACGCTCACTCTTCTTGCATTTGCCCCATATAAGGAGGTGGAAGACCTCAAGGGCTATGCATTTGCCTCTGCCAAATAACACAGGTTGTTTCTGGAAGCATCCAGCAAAGGGCATCCTTCACACCACAGAGACGGGCTGCTGTTGAGCTCTGGCAGGTCAGCTGTGAGCACGAGGGGCCCGGAGGGGAGGGTGTCCTTGCCTCTGCCCCCAGGCTCAGTGCCGAGAGCAGGGGGCCCGGCTCCAGGAGCTCAGCCGCGAGACCGGGAGCCCTCGCTGGGCATCATCTCAGCTCCCAGCCCCAGATCCTGACTTGGATGTTCAGAATGGACTAAGGGCATCCACTCCTGGGGCCAGGTGTGGCCCCGAGGGAGCATAAGCCGCTTCCCAGACCCCTCCATTCCCCACAGCAGGCCCCAAACCTGCTGCAGCCTCCACTGAGGGCTTCAGAGAGCTAGGCAGGAATGCGTGGCTTTGGGTTATCTGCGTGGCCATGGTTCCCAGCTGGTTTGGGGAGAGAGTGGGGTTTCAGCCTTAGGGTGCCCCAGGACAAGAGAAATCAAGTATGGTGCTACCCAGGAAGGGCAGGCGTCTTGGCTGGCTCTTGGTCTAGGAGTGAGAAGACCCAATCCAGGTCCTGGCTCCTGTTTAGCTGCCTACGGGGCTTTCGGCAGGTCGCTTCTCCCCTGCGAGTTTCAGCTTCCTCGCCTGCACGCTGCAGGTACAGCCTCCTCTTCAGCTGAGGAGGGGCCAGTGTGGAGCGTGCAGGCCTGGACCCACACGCACGGGCTGCAGTGATGCGGGGGTGTGGAGGCGGGGAGGTGCTCTGCAGCCCCATGATTAGGGTCAGCTTTTTAGCAAGCTTGTGCTCCTGGGTTGTAAAGTGCACAAGAGCTTCCTTGGTTGGTTGGTTGGTTGGTTGGTTGGTTGGTTGATTGGTTGGTTAGGTGGGTGGGTGGTTGGGTGGTTGGTTGGTTGGTTGGTTGGTTGATTGGTTGGTTGGGTGGTTGGTTGGGTGGTTGGTTGGTTGGTTGGTTGGGTGGGTGGGTGGTTGGTTGGGTGGTTGGTTGGTTGGTTGGTTTGAACCCCTTAGGAGGCACAGGAAGCCAGACAGGGCTGGCATTGGGCATGTCCATTCTCCTCGGCAGGCTAGGCTCTGATGAGCCCCAGCAGGCAGGCTGTGGTTGACTAGTCTCTGCTAAGGTCAGACCTTGGTAAGAACAGAACGCTCTGGCCATTTCAAAGGTCTCCTTTTCCGCTCCCCTGGCCAGCAGCACAGGGAGCAGGGGTTGCTTTGCTCCTCACAGTGAGAACCAGGTGTGGTGTGGACCCTCCGCAGCGGGGTCCCTGGAGCGCTTCTCTCTCAGGCCTGTCCACACTGAGCCCACAGCGACTCACTGACTACCGCTTCAGTTTGCTGCCCGGGCACTGGCTCCCAGAGTCCCCACTCCGTGGATTGTGATTCTGCCTGTCTGTACAATTTGGGGGCACTCGTTTGGCCTGTGGCCTCAGTTCTCAGTTCTCAGTTCTTATACTCAGTTATGAGTATAAGAAGAGCTGTGGGTTTCAGTTTATTGGGATCTTTACGAGTTAGGATGGAGCGTCAGCTTCCAGCCGCCCTCCCGCTCCGTGTTCACAGGAAGCTGTGTGGACCCCAGTGGGCTCGGGCATCCCCTGAGTTCCTCCTCATGCCAGGGACGGACTCAAGGTTTGCGTTCTTATGTATTCCTCACCACCCAGAAGGAAAGGAGTTGCAAACTCCATTTAGGAAACCGAGGAACAGACAAGCCGGGTCACGGAGCTGCAGGGGACACAGCTACCGTGTGCCCCTGTCCATGCCTAACTGTCCCGCTCCCCTCCCCAAAATGCCCTCTGCTCAGCCCACCACAGACCTGGTCCTGGTCCCAAGAGGCGGCATGCGCTGCTCCGTCTGCGCTTGGGTGAAGGGTCAGCCGCCCTCTTAATTGCAGGGGGCTCCGCAGCGCCCCCTCCGCTGCAGGGTCCGGTTACTGGGGCATATGCTCGAATGGCACATTCTGGCTCCATGAATCCAGCTCCTCTGCTGTCCTCACTGAAGTACAGAGTGCCCGGGGCAGGCTGCCCTCCTTCACAAACCCATTTGTCATGGGAATTGATTTAAAAAAAAGTCAGGCTGATGGTTTGATTGCTTTTGTTTGAAGCAGAAGGACTGCCACCTGTCTCTGCCATCCTGGGCTTCGCTGGACCCAAGGAAGTGCAGGCTCCTTGTCCCAGAGCAGGAGTGCTCTCAGGAGCACCAGGGAATACCGGGGAGGGGGGAGGGGGATTGGTGGGGTCGACATGGAGGGGAAGTAGAGTCTCCTGAGCCCGTGGTCTTGGGGCAGTGATGTGGCCTGTTGCAACTGTCAGCCTTGGAGGAGGAGGAGACACTGTGGACTATTCATGCCACTCTGATTCAATTCTCCAGGGGCCCAGACTCAGGGTCAGAGGCAAGAAGGGGGACAGCTTGGTCTGATTGTGAGCAGAACCCTCCCAGCCCAGGGGGCAATGGAGCAAACCCTAGGAAGGGGAGGGCGGGATGAAAGAGGGTACCCTTAGGCGTTCACCTGCCCCCACTGGTGTGGGAATGGGGTGCGGCCACTCAATGTGAGTCACTGTGGAGGCAGAGCTTGCACCTGGAACATGGCAGCTGTGCTGCTATGTCACCCGTGAGCAAGGGGGCCGCACTTATCCCCAGACTCCAGGAGAGCCCCGGCATCCCAGACCATCAAGTCCCACCCGCTGTCCCACAGAGGAGAAGGGACTTGCCCAAGGGCCATAAAGGCAGTTGGCAGAGCTGAGACCAACCTACCTCTTGACCCCAGGGAAGGTGGCAAGAGGAAGAGTGTCAGCCACTGTCCTTAGCCACCAGATCAGTGACCAAAAGGACACCAGCCCCATGCCAGGGCAAGTGGCCTTCAGCGGGGAGACTGAGGCTTCTGTCACCTCACCCTGACTCCCAGTTTCAGGTTCTTACATCCTCTGGGACTGGCCAGGAGAGGACCCCATCGCACCCACAGCCCCAGAGACATGCAGGTCCCACAGCTGTCCCCACAGCCATCCCCACAGTCGTCCCCGCAGCCCAGCCCCTCACTCCAGGAGAGCGTGCAAGCCCAGGATGGATGGAGGGGAACCCCTGGGCTTGCCTTCCAGCTCTTCCAGTTCTCACCCACCTCTGCACAGACCCCTGCACGCCCAGAGTGCACCCAGTGCAGGGGTACTAAGATGCAAGAATAGCCCAGAAGCTTCTTCCAGAGGGCTCGTGGCCTGATGATCGCAGGTGGCTGCCCACAGGTGACGGTGACAACGTGTGTAAATGGCAGGGGAGCAGAGGTGCTGTGAGCCCCGGGGCTCTTGCCAGGGAGGAGAGGTGGCCCCGGAAGGCTTCCTGCAGTAACTGTGGCTGAGAGCAAGTGGGGAGGAGGAGGAGCTGGCAGGTCTGAAGGTGGGGTCTGAGGAAGGGGCCAGGGAGGGGAGCCCAGCAGGAAGCAGCACTGGCCCCCCCAGAACCTGAGACCCTGCATGGTGCTAGGGGCCTGGAGGCGGGCTGCGAGCTTAGAAGATGAAGTCGGAATGGCAGAAATCGAGGCTGGGGAGGCAACAGGGCTGAGGAGATGGAGTGTGGAAGGGCACACGGTGAACAGGGCCCTGCTGGGTCAACCCTCTGTGGCCTTTCCCCTCCCATGGATGCTGTTCTTTTGCCAGCCATGTGCTGCCCAGGGGGCTCCAAGGCTTGAGCTGCCACGTGGACCTGTCTAAGGTCACCCTCCAGCCCAGGAGGGTCATCTGTCTCCCACCCATCGGCCCCAGCCAGTCCGGCTGCAGACTCCTTCTCGTGTCCAGCAGCGAAGACTCCAGGGAGAGGATGTGTCTGTAGCTGGCATCTGCTCCATGGATGCCTTAAGATCAAGGGGAGGGATATGTGGACAAGGCATTGTGAAAGCATGGCGAATGCCCACCAGGATTCAATAGTTGACCACCTCACGCCAGTGTTCGTCTGCTCCAAGTGCTCTTGACCCTGGCTGCACATTACAAGCATGGGGGTGGGGTTGTTCTCCCAAATCCCAATGCTTGAGCCCTCCCCAGACCACTTAAATAGGTCTCAGGGTGAAGCCTGGACATAAGAAATTTTAAGAACTCCCTTGGTGATTCTAACAGGCAGCCGAGGCTGAGAACCACCTGTCCACATCGGCCAACTCAGATTCCATTACCCTCGTGTCCCCTGCTCCTAACCTCACAACTCGCCTTCGCGGGCTCTCTTCTCTTCCCCACCTGCTCCTTCTCTCCTTCTCCAAGGCAGACCCCTCAGCTAAGCTTTGGCTCTCATCCCTCCCAATACCTGGGAGACCAGACTCAGAAGAAAGGGATGGTCACAATAGTCATGATGATAATAGCGAAGTAAGCCAGGCACAGTGGTGCACACCTGTATTGCCAGGAGTTAGGAGGCTGAGACAGGAGGAGCACTTCTTTGAGGCCAGATTCAGCAACTTAACAAGAACACTAGCAACTTTGCAAGAACTTGTTTCAAAATAAAAATTAAAAGGGCTGGGGGTGTCGCTCAGGGGTAGAATGTCCCTGGGTTCCATCCCCAGTGACAAACATACACACACACACACACACACACACACACACACTAATAATAATAATAATAATAATAATAATAGCAAATATTCGTGGAGTGCTCAGTATGTACCAGGCAAATGGACCTCATTTAGATTTAGTCCTTAAACAACCCTTAATTGTAGGTACTATTATTGTCCCTCTTTTCGGGTGAAGAAACAGGTCCAGGGAGGTGAAGTAAAAATGCAAAGCCCCAGCACGACCGAGTGGCAGGGCGAGACCACACCCAGGACCCCAAGGCCACTACACCTCGTCCTTCACTGTCATGGAGACCACCTCTCCATCACCACCTTGCACCCCCCACGCCAACTTCCATGGCCAAGCACCTCCTCAGCAGGTCGATCTGAGTGTTCTCGGGTGTTCCATGTCAGCCCTGAGCGGTCCACAAGTCCCAGAGCAAACACAGCTCACTGTGTCCTCTGGGTCTCCCCAGCTAGATGCTTGTGTCAGGCCCTGGGCTCCCGGGGCTCTGGAATGGCTTTGTCACCACCCTGATGCATGGGTACAATGCCGAAACCATGCACTTGCCTGAAGAGAATCCCTCCAGCCCTCCACTGCCCTCTCGCCTGCTGGGGCTTTGTGCCTGAAGATGAGCAGACAGACGCCTGCAGGTTTCTGCCCGGGTTGGAGTGAGAAGGAAACTGGGGGGCGGAGAGTGTATGAAGCAGACAGTATGGGCTGTGGGGCATGGGATGGAGAGATACGTGGATGCGAGGCTCAGGATGGTGAGTGTGTAACATGTACACGTGGGGTGTGACAGGTGTGCTTGTGGGTGGTACGCATATGGGGTCATTTGTGTGCAGTGTGGGCACACAGTGTGCATGGTTTGTGGGCAATGTGACCTGTATTTGATGTGTGCTGTGCTGCGGTCGATGGTTGGTGTTATCTGTATGTGCGTGGTATGTTTGCGGCTGTCATATGGTATGTGGGATGGACTATGGAATGATCTGGTGTGAAGTGTGGGGGTGGCATCTGTGTGGTGTTGGGTATAAGATGAGTGACATGCGACGTGGCACGAGGAAGGAATCAGCAAGCTCTCCCTGTGGCCACTCTGGCTTCTCCGCTCAGCCTAGGCTCTTTGTCCATGTGGGTGAGAGGCACAGACTGAGGCCAAGACCATCCGACCCTGCAAGTGAGCGGGAGCCGTCATAGGAATGTGGGCTCACTCCCCACCAGGGAAAGCCGCGCTCTGCCAGGTGCCCAGCTGCGAAGAGCCCCGGTCCTGGGCCTCAGCGTTAGGAAGGCCAAGGAGGCACAGACAGGCAGAGCCCGTGACGGGCAGAGCGTGAATTGAAGATGGAATTTCCATTTATCATCTCCAGTTCACAGGGGGCTCCGTCCCATGCCTGATGTAACCTTTCTAAAATTTGTACCCAAGTGGCTCAGTCTCAAAACACTACCACGACTGAGAAGCAGACCGCAATGCCATCCTGTCCCCTCTCAGCTTCACACCAGTGAGGGACATCACATCCTTTCGGATACCAATTCAGATCCAGGGATTCCAAAATCACTCATTAAAATCGCACCCGCTGCCTTCTGACCCTGCCGCTGGGGGCAACCCGGGCCCTTGAAAAGCTCCCCGATCCATGGATTTCTCCCCTCTCCTCTCCCTACCTCCCCCAGCTCTTACATGTAGATCAACTTGTTTTCTCTTCCCATAAGAAGGGACATTTTGGGTAGAGGGTGGAGCAGACTGGCAATTTCAGGATTCCCTTTGTACAAGAGGGATATCCAAGCCAGCACCACACGAGCAATTGGGATCCTGGCGCACTGAACCATGTGGCTGATGGACTTGCCTGTCCTTCCTGGGCTCTGTTTCTACAGCTGTTAGGGCAACCATTATTCTGGCAACTCTCTGCTCTGCAGAAACACTCTCTCTCTCTCTCTCTCCCTCTCTCTCTCTCTCTCTCTCTCTCTCTCTTTGATATTGGAGATTGAACCCAGGGGCATTCTACCTCTAAGCTACACCCCCAGCCCTTTTTATTTTTTATTTTGAAACAGGGTCTCACTAAGTTGCTAAGGCTGGCCTCAAACCTGCGATCCTCCTGTTTCAGCCTCCTGAGTACTGGGATTACAAGCATGTGCCACCGTGCCTGGCTTCTGCAGAAGAGAATGAGAAAGAGCCATGCTAATACTTGGGCAAAGCTTTAGAAGAGAAAAACCAGCCAGGCGTGGTGGTGCACGCTTGTAATCCCAGTACTTGGGAGGCTGAGACCGGAGGATCCGGGTTCACAGCCAGCCTCAGCTACTTAGTGAGGCCCTCCGCAACTTAGTGAGACCCTGGTTCAAAATTAAAAAAAGAACAAAAAATAGGGTTGGGGGTGTAGTAGCTCGGAGGTAGAATGCCCCTGGGTTCAATCCCCAGATCTGCAAAAAAAAAAAAAAGAAGAAGAAGAAGAGAAGAGAAAAACCATACACTGCAAGTTATCTTTCTTACCTTTCTGCCAGCAAGGCAGTTCTGTGTGGGACGGCGGCAACCTTGCCAAAGACTGATGAGATCCAGAGATAATACTTGAAACTCAAATTGGAAACCAATACAGGCATTTCAGCACCTTCCCATGACATTGGGCTGGGCCCTGGGGAAGGGCAGGAGGGCTGACAGGTGACATTCCTTCATTACCAAGGTCAGAGAAGGAGAACACACACACACACACACACACTTCACACACGTGTCCGCGCGCACACAATGCTCTTGTTCCCATTCTCTGCAGCCACCCTCAACCCTCCTGAGCCTCATTTCCCTCAACTGTCAAATGAAGGTGACAACTGAGTAGACCAATGTCTCTAGAATTGGACTTTGGAACCATTTCTACCTTTTCTTACTAGATGTGAGATTTTAGACACATTATTCAACCTCTCTGTTTCACCTAGCTATTACTGCAAAAGAAGCCACTTTGAAACTTAATGGCTTAAGCTGGGCATGGTGGTGCATGCCTGTAATCCCAGTACAGGCATGAGAGACTGAGACAGGAGGATTACAGATTGGCCAGCCTCAACAATTTAGCAAGACCCTGTTTCAAAAATAAAAAAAATAAATGCCTGGGGGTGTAGCTCAGAGTTAGAATGTCCCTGAGTTTAATCCCTAGTACCAAAAAAAAAAAAAAAAGCTTAACAGCTTAAAACAACAATGGTTATTATCTCTCATGAATTACCAGTAGCTTGGTTCTGCTGATGTGAGCCAGGCTCGGCTGATCTTGGCCGGGCTCGCTCACACATCTCCAGTCAGCTGGCAGATTGGCTGGGGGTGGCTGGTCTGGGATGGCCTTGGCTGGGACACGCTGGCCCTGCTCCACATGGTCTCTCATCCTCCTGAAGGCTAGTTCAGGCTTGCTTTCATGGTAGTGTTCAAATCCAGGACAGTGGGTGGAGATACACCTGGGCTTTTTCTACCCTATGTTTGCACTGTGTGTTGCTGTCCAATTGGCCAAAGGGTCATTTGGCTCAACTTAGAGTGAGGATAGAAGACGCCTGTAAGGTTACAGGGCAAACGGCAAGGGCGTGGGAAGGACAGCATTCAGACTTCCCATCTAATCATCTGCCACATCCTTTAAGCTCAGTTTCCTTTTTTCTTCAATTGAGGTGAATTTCACATAACATTAAACCTAACCATTTTAAAGCAAACAATTCAGTCGTGCCTTGTATTTCCACAGTGTTATGCAACCAGCACCTCTATCCTGATCCCAAACACTTAATCACCCCAAAATAAAGGCCCCTGTCATCAAGCAGTTTATCTCCATCCCCCCTCCCACCCGCCAGTCCCTGACAATCAGCCAACAATCTGCTTTTTTGCCTCTGTGAATTTACCTATTCTAGACATTTCTTTTTCTTTTCTTTTTTTTTTTTGTGGTACTGGGGATTGAACCAGAGGCATTCTACCTCCAAGCTACACCCCCAGCCCTACTTTTTATTCTTTTTGTGTGTGTGTGGTACCGGGGATTGAACCCAGGGGTGTTCTACCTCCGCGCTACACCCCCGGCCCTATTTTTTATACTTTATTTTGAAACCAGGTCTTACGAAGTTGCGGAGGGCCTCACTAAGTAGAGAGAGAGAGAGAGAGAGAGAGAGCTAAGGCTGGCCGCGAACCTGGATCCTCCGGTCTCCGCCTCCCAAAGTACTGGGATTACAAGCATGCGCCACCACGCCCAGCTTTTATTCTTTATTTTGAAATAGGGTCTCGCTAAGTTGCAGAGAGCCTCACTAAGTAGCTGAGTCTGGCCACGAACCTGCGATCCTCCTTATCTCAGTCTCCGGAGTACTGGGATTACAGGCCTGTGCCACCACGCCCAGCTTAGACATTTCATATAAATGGAATATGTAACCATTTGGGTCTGGATTCTTTGACTTAACAATGTTTTCTAGGTCCATGCATGTGTCTGCACTTCAGTGTGTGTGTGTGTGTGCGTGTGTGTGTGTGTGTGTGTGTACTGGGGACTGAACCCAGGGGCATTCTACTGCCAAGCTACACCCCCAGCCCATTTTATTTTTTTATTTTGAAACAGTCTCACTAAGTTGCAGAGGGCCTTGCTAAGTTGCTGAGGCTGGCCGCGAACCTGCGATCTTCCTATCTCAGCCTCCCAAGTGCTGAAATTACAGGCATGCACCACCACGCCCTGATCACTACATTCCTTTTTAGGACCAAATAATATTCCGTTGTATGTATATACCACAATTTTTTTTAATCCATCCATCAGATGTTGGGATGCTTCTACCTTTTGGTTATTGTGAATAATACTGTGATAACATTCACGTACAAGTACCTGTTTGAGTACCTGTTTTCAATTCCTTTGGGTCTACACACAAAAAAAGAGTAGAATTTCTGGGTCATGTAACAGTCCTATGTTTAACTTTTAGAGGAACCCAGTTTCCTTTCTTTTTACAGTGGATATAATGAAATCGCTTTGTGAGGATGCTGAGAGGCTAAGAGGAAGTGCGTGGAAAGCAGGAGTACGACCTCCATAAATGGTTTATATAACTATCCTTTTGTTCCTTAATTCAATAACCATTTATTGAGCCCAGGATTAGGAATTTGTGAGAGGCTATATAGATATATGGATATATACGATATAAAATATCTATAAAACATATGTCTATATTTTTATGAACATATAAAAAGATCCCCAGGGTCCCCTCCAGCGCAGACTTACAACGGCTCCCTCCCCTCCTCTCTCCTGGTGTGTCCTTCACAAACAGAAGACAAAAGGCTCTCTCTCCCGCCCGCCCTCCACCAATTCCCCAGAAGGCGGCTGGCTTCATCGCTCCCCACCTGAATCAGTTCAGACCACCTATTTCAGATCTGTCGGCTCTTATAAATGTAGCCACACACCCGCAAAGTGAGATAAAATGGCAATGTGATTAGTGTGTGTGTGTGAGAGCGAATGCTTATGTGTCCCTGTCTCATTCCTTTTGTAAAGATTAATACATCAGAGCAAGCACTTATGAAAAGAAGAATAAAAAAAAAAAACCCAGCAACCGGGTCCAATTCTCCAGACATTCAATAACCAAATGTCACCCACATGGTAAGCAATAAAATAAAAATATATGCTTAGCAGAGGCAATATAAACATGATGTATATTTTGAAGCTGGATAACAGAACAGTGGCATAAAAATAACACCCAGTGGCAAATTCAGGAAAGGGACCTTTTGAAAACGTGGCATTCCTGTGGGCTGCCATTTCTAAAATATTGCAGCGTCTCAAATGGTAAAATATGTTGGTTGAAATCTGACAGGAACACCTAGCGTAGCACCCAGTGTAATGAGGGCCTGGGAATTCTTGCTGCCATTCCGATCCAAGGCAGTGTCTAGACCCCTCCCCACAGCCCCCTCCTGGCAACCTTCCCCTCATCCTGCTGGCTCTGGCCCCTCCACCTGTCTCAACAAGCCCTTATTTTCAAAACTCCTTCACAGACCTGATTCCATCCTACCCCCACAGCCTGCCTCTGAGGTTGAAGGGCCAAAGTATCATTATTACCATTTTATAGATAAGAAAATAGAGGCCACAAAAATGGTCCTAACCTAGGACTAGATAACCACTTACCTGCCCCTCCATCCCAGAGAGAGAGCATTTCTTTCTGCCGTAGAAACTATCATTTTCTGCTCACACAAAAATCATGAAAAAAGCCGGGTGTGGTGGCGCACGCTTGTAATCCCAGTACTTGGGAGGCTGAGACAAGAGGATTGCAGGTTCACAGCCAGCCTTAGCTACTTACTGAGGCCCTTCACAACTTAGTGAGACCCTGTTTCAAAATAAAAAATAAAAATAGGGCTGGGGGTGTAGCTCAGAGGTAGAATGTCCCTGGGTTCCATCCCCAGTACCGCCAAAAAAAAAAAAAAATCATGAAAAAGATTTCGACACAAAACTTGTCTCATAGCCTGGCACAAATCTACATTCCAAGCTACTCTTTGTTTAGGGGCTACAATCCAAGTTTTGGCATCAACCAAACAAAATATAATTAGAGCTGGGTGTGGTGGTACATGCCTGAAATCCCAGTACTTAGGAGGCTGAGACAGGAGGATCACAGGTTCGAGACCAGCCTCAGCAATTTAGTGAGACCCTCAGCAACTTAGGAGACCCTGTTTTAAAATAAAAAGGGCTGAGGGTATAGCTCAGAGGTAGAAACACCCCCCCAATTCAATCCCCAGTAACACACACACACACACACATACACATACACACATAGAAATATATATAATATAGAAATATGTATATATGTATATTAGAAATACATATAATTAGAAAGACAAATCTGGGCATATTATAAACAACAAAATATATAGAAAGCAAATGCTGTATGTTTCTTAAAACATACACCTTTTATAAGTCTTAGTTACTGAGATTCTAGCCAGAAAATGGGAGTACAAAAATTTGAGAGATTTGTCTACCTCCAAATGTCAGCTCTAGGCTTGGAATGCATATTGTTAACGTACAAAAAAAGAGCAACTAGTTATGTGTCCCTGAGCAAGCTGCTTGACCTTTCTAAGTGTTAATTTCCCCATGATGGAGAGACTAGAACTAGACGATCTCTAAGCTGCTTTCTAGCTCAAAATGCCATAATTTTATCTCTAGAACAAAATGTTCAGTGTCACCCAGGGAAAGCCCTGTGTTGCTCACAGAGAGGTCAACAAAAGGTCCCTGATGGAACCCAAACTCTGATGTGCTCCTGTGTGGAGAGAAAGTCTGTCTGAGAAGCAAGAAGACTGGGCACTGGTCCTTTATCAGTCACTAACTCACTGGGTAACCTGGAGCTTCTCCTCTGCTACGTGAGGAATTTGGACTCAATAAAGATGAGAAATAAATGTCACATCAAGTGACACTCTCCCCAATAGATGGTGGCTGCCTAAAGTTGAATCTGTATCCAACTCAGGAGGAAAGTGTGCTGGGATTGATTAGTGATGTCTGCCACGGGCAAGGGCTGCAGACGGCTGGACAGTAATCGGCCACCCCTGGAGCAGATGCTCCATAGCTCTCTTCTAACTTGACGCTAGTGTACTGTGAGTAGGGCACAGAAAACTGGGGGGACTCAGAATCACCGATGCACAAGAAGCAGAACTTGGTTTGTTCAACTGTTTTCATATTATCCATGGCTTGGGTTTGAATAATCTGTCCCCTGATACCACTGTATTTCAGAAATTGCTACCTAAGGCAAATTTTCCACTTTTAAACTCATTTCCTGAGTCAGTCTTTTTAAGCCCCACATTAAATATTGATCTGCCCTGGAGAGATCTAACTTATTTAGTGGAGACAGTTTTGATTCTTCCAGAACTGTCAAAACTCAGAAATGGGGGCCATACCCCTCCTGAAGCAATAACCATCCAGGATGGTGACAGATGAGCCAAGGAGGCAGGAACCAGCGCCTTTTGCTCACAGTCTCAGAGACAAGGCCTGCCTTCCCGGTCTCAAACAGAGAAGAGTCTCACCCCAGATGGTCAGCGCTTTTCTGAGAACCTTTCCTAGGAGGGTGGGTATCTGAAGTGGTCACCTTGACTGCTCTGCAGGCCAAACTGTCCTCCCTGCTGGCCCAACAGTGAACCACAGAAACCCTGCCTCTTGCTCCCAGTGGGCGGTTTCTGGGGCTACTGCTACCAAGCTGTGGCCTTCAGACTCTGCAACCCCCACCTGCCTTCCTAAGTCTGGCCCAGGGACACAGACCCTGCTTTTAATCCTCAGCCCCAGTCAGCTCTGGTTTGGTGGCCTTTTTGGTTGATGGCTGTCTCTTAAAGAAATCCTCCTGGAGGACTGAGGAAGAAAACAGTTCAAATAACACCATGGCAATATACGAAGGTGCTACTACCAATTTCACTAACACGTACCGGGAGAGGGGAGAGGGTGGCGGGGTGGGACATGAAGGGGACACAGCAAGAGCTGTGTGCGTGTATGTGTGTATCACACGGAACCTTTCTATGATGCATAATGGCAATGCACTAATAAAAGTACAAACAGAAATAAATAAACAAACAAATAAAAATTTCGTTACTGCCAGACGTGGTGGCGCACACTTGTAATCCCAGTACTTTGGGAGGCGGAGACCGGAGGATCCGGGTTTGCGGCCAGCCTCAGCTCTCTCTCTCTCTCTCTCTCTCTCTCCCCTTAGTCAGGCCCTCCACAACTTCGTGAGACCCAGTTTCAAAATAAAGTATAAAAAATAGGGCCGGGGGCGTAGTGCGGAGGTAGAACACCCCTGTATTCAATCCCCGGTACCGCAAAAAAAAAAAAAAACTAAAAATTTCGTTACTAGGGATTGAACCCAGAGCCATTCTGCCTCCGAGCCACACCCCCGGCCCTTTTTTTAATTTTTAAAAAATTTTTGTGGGCCGGGCGTGGTGGCACACGCTTGTAATCCCAGTACTTTGGGAGGCGGAGACCAGAGGATCTGAGTTCGTGGCCAGCCTCAGCTCTCTCTCTCTCTCTCTCCCTGTCTCTCTCTCTCTCTACCTAGTGAGGCCCTCCGCAACTTCGTGAGACCCGGTTTCAAAATAAAGTATAAAAAAAAAATAGGGCCGGGGGTGTAGCGCGGAGGTAGAATGCCCCTGGTTCAATCCCCGATACGTACTGCAAAAAAAAAAAAAAAAAAAATTTGTGGTACTAGGAATTGAACTCAGGGGCATTCTACCTCTGAGCTACACCCCAACCCTATTATTACTATGATTACTATCATTATTATTATTATTTGTTTTGAAACAGGGTCTTACTAGGTTGTTGAGAGTCTTGCTAAGTTGCTGAGACTGTCCTCAAACCAGCAATCTTCCTGTCTCAACCTTCCAAGTACTGGGATTACAGATGTGTGCCACCACACCCAGCTATAAATTAATTTAAAAAAAATAAATCTTCCTGTTGCACTTACATAATGTGACTCCAACGAGGAATGAGAGAGAGAAATAACACACGAGAATCGACCTGCATAGCCTGAGAAAAAGGCCCCATGCTCCCACACAGCCAGCCCAGCACACAGGGTAGATTGGAAGACTTGGGGCTGGGCTGGCCTCTCCTGTGGATCTCACCTCTTCTACCTCCTGCGCACAGAATCCCTGGCTTCCAACACCCGGTGCTCTGGGTTGATCTAGCCTAACTCCTCACCATGATCTGGGCTTCCAAGCAGATGCCAAGCTCCCTTCTTGGTTTCTGGCAACATCTGTTTGGGGCCAAGCAAATAAGAGTACCTGAGGTAGGGAACATGGCCTATCTTTTGGGCTCAGGAAACCAAATTGTAATTTAAAATCTCAGCTAATTATCCTACCATGCCTGCATTCTATCCATTAATTCACCCAATGATCCTATAAGTTAGGGAATGTCAGTATCTTCATGAGGGATACAGGGAAATTGAGGTTCTGAAGTTGTAGCCACTGGCCACATTTGGCTAATTAAAATAAAATTAAATTATATGAGCTGGGCATGGTGGTGCATGCCTGTAATCCCAGCATTTGGGAGGCCAAGACAGGAGGATCGCAGGTTCAAGGTTTGCCCAGCCTCAGCAATTTAGAGAGGCCCTCAGCAACTGAGTGAGACTCTGTTTCAAAACAACAACAACAACAAATAATAGCCAGGCGTGGTGGAGCACACTTGTAATCCCAGAACTTGGGAGGCTGAGACAGGAGGATCGCAGGTTCGCGGCCAGCCTCAGCAATTTAATAAGACCCTGTTTCAAAATAAAAGATAAAAAGGGCTGGGGGTGTAACTCAGAGGTAGAATGCCCCTGGGTTCAATCCCCAGTACCACAAAATAAAAGATGAACAAGATAGATGATAGATAGATAGATAGATAGATAGCGATAGGGCTTGGGGTATAGGTCAGCAGTAGAATACCGCTGGGTTCAATCCCCAGTACCAAAAATAAAATTTAATTTAATTTACAATTCAGTTCCTAAATCCCACTAACCATGTTTCAAATGCTCAGCAGCCAGACGTGGCTAGTGGCAGCCATACTGACAACACAGAATTATAGCACATTTCTATCACCACGGAGCGTTCTATTGCACAGCGCAGTGAGGGGTAAAGTAACATCCCTATGTCAGGCAGAAATTGAGGAGCAGAGCTGGCAGTTGCGTGTGTGTGTGTGTGTGTGTGTGTGTGTGTGTGTGTGAGAGAGAGAGAGAGAGAGAGAGACCAGAGCCCAGAGGCATTCTACCTCCAAGCTACACTCCCAGCCCTATTTTATTTTTTACTTGGAAACAGGGTCTCGCTAAGTTGCTGAGAGCCTTGCTAAGCTGCTGAGGCTGGCCTTGAACCTGCGAACCTCCTGTCTCTACCTCCCAAGTACTGAGATTACAGGTGTGCACCACTGCAAAATTGGTATTTAAACTCGGCCAGTTTGTCTGTCTGCTACCCTCTCCCACTATGGAGAAAAACCCAAAAGGAAGGGTTGAGGCAAGCAAGAGATCAACAGAGATCTCACTCTTGGAGCGAAGCTTTTCGAGGGCATGCCCGAGACAGTACACCCAGAAAGCTTAAGACCTTTGACCGCCTCCTGTCATGTAACAGCTGTCACCAGCACTATGGGCCACCTGGTCATGATGCTGCCATTTTCCCCCGTCAGAGCTCTCTCCACGCTGAAAGGAGGCTTGGGAACAGTCTACCTCTGGTGGTTCCGTCTCCTCTGTCCCCAGAGAAGGGGAGTCAGGCACACAGTTGGACAGAAGAATGTCTTGCACACACTCTCACGCTCCTGACACGTCTTGGGATCGCGGAGGTTACCATTTATGACACACCTGTCATGCACCGGTCTCTGAATCGGGCACATGTATGAGTCGGGGATCTGTATGAAGTCCATCAACATAAATTATTAATCCCAGTCTTTATTTGAATCTTTCAATATTAAGTGGAATTCATTTAAATTATAGCATCATTTCTCCCCCCCAACTATGTATTTGAACTTATGCCTTTTGTGTGTGTGTGTGTGGTACTAAGGATTGAACCCAGGGGTGCTCTACCTCCAAACTACATCCCCAGCCCTATTTTATTTTTCTAACAGGGTCTCACTAGGTTGATGAGGGTCTCACTACTTGCTGATCCTCAAACCTGCGATCCTCCTGTCTCAGTCTCCCAAGTACTAGGATTACCGGCATGCACCACCATGCCTGGCCTTTTTTTTTTTTTTTTTTTGGTGCTAAGGCTTGAACCCATGGGCTTTCTATCTCCAAGCTACACCCCCAGCCCTTTTTATTTTTTATTTTGAAACAGGACCTTTCTAAGTTGTTGAGGGTCTCACTACGTTGCTGGGGCTGGCCTCAAACCTGCAATTCTCCCTTCTCAGCCTCCGAAGTACAGGCATGCACCACCACACCCAGACTTGCCTTATTTTTGAACAGTTTTGTTGAAATATAATTCATATATCATATGATTCACCTATTTAAACTGCAAAATAAGTCGGGCGTAGTGGTGCACGCTTGTAATCCCAGTACTTGTGAGGCTGAGACAGGAGGATCACAGGTTCACGGCCAGCCTCAGCAACTTGTGAGGCCCTCCACAACTTAGTGAGACCATGTTTCAAAATAAAGAATAAGCCGGGCGTGGTGGCGCACGCTTGTAATCCCAGTACTTTGGGAGGCGGAGACCGGAGGATCCGGGTTTGCGGCCAGCCTCAGTGCTCGCTCTCTCTACTTAGTGAGGCCCTCCACAACTTCGTGAGACCCGGTTTCAAAATAAAGTATAAAAAATAGGGCCGGGGGTGTAGCGCGGAGGTAGAACGCCCCTGGGTTCAATCCCCTGTACCGCCAAAAAATAAAAATAAAAATAAAAAATAAAGAATAAAATAGGGTTGGGGGTATAGCTCGGAGGCAGAATGTCCCTGGGTTCCAGCCCCAGTACCATAAATAAATAAATAAATAAATAAATAAATAAATAAATAAATAAATAAAATAAACTGCACAATAGTTTTAGAACATGTTTTGTCTCTCCAAAAGGAAATCTCATACCCATTAGCAGTCACTTTCCCTTCTGTCATCCTACAGCACTAAGCAACCACTCTCTACATTCTCTGTGGAGATCCCTGTTCCGGACATTTCACATACTATGATCATACAATAAACATGTGGCCTTTTATATCTTGCTTCTTTCCCTTAGCATAATGTTCTCAAGGCTCATCCGTATTGTAGCGTGTATCAGTAATTCATTCCTTTTATTGTCAAATAACATTTACTGTACGGATATGCCACAATTGAGTTATGTATTCATCAGTCGATGTGCATTTGAGCGGTTTCCACGTTTAGGCTATTATGAACAATGCTACCATAAACATTCATGTACAAGTTTTTATGTGGACATATGTTTTCATTTCTCTAGGAGTGGAATTGGTGGGTCATACAGTAACTCTCTATTTAACATGTTGAGAAATGGCCAAACTGTTTTCCAAAGTGCCCGCCTGCACCATTTTATAGTCCTCTCTTTGCCAACACTTGCTATGGACTATTTTTTATTTTATTTTATTTTTATTTATTTATTTATTTATTTTTGCAGTACCAGGGATTGAACGCAGGAGCGTTCTACCTCCGCGCTACACCCCCGGCCCTATTTTTTTATACTTTATTTTGAAACCGGGTCTCACGAAGTTGCAGAGGGCCTCACTAGAGAGGGAGAGAGAGACAGGGAGAGAGAGAGAGAAAAAGAGCGCGCGCGCCCGCATGCACAAGCTGAGGCTGGCCGCGAACCCGGATCCTCTGGTCTCCGCCTCCCAAAGTACTGGGATTACAAGCGTGCGCCACCACGCCTGGCATTTTTTATATATATAGCCATATTAGCAGGTGTAAAATGGCATCGCATTTTGTTTGTTTGTTTTTTGTGGCACTGAGGATTGAACCCAGGGGCATTCTACCTCCGAGCTACACCCCCAGCCCTATTTTATTTTAATTTGGAAACAGAGTCTCGCCAGGTTGCTGAGAGTCTCACTACTTGCTGAGACTGTCCTTGAACCTGTGATCCTCCTGTCTCAACCTCCTAAGTACTGGGATTACAGGCATGCACCACCATGCCTGGCCACACTGTGGTTCTGACTTGCATTTCCCCCAATGACTAAGGATGCTGAGCATCTTTTTGTGTGCTTCTTGGTCACTTGTCTATTTTCTTGGGAAAAATGTCTCTTCAGGTCCTTTGCCAGCTTTTTAAACGTCCTTTTATTATTAAGTTATAAAAGTTCTGGCCTGGCGTGGTGGCGCATGCCTGTAATCCCAGTACTTGGGAGGCAGAGACAGAAGGATCACAGATTCAAGGCCAGCCTCAGCAACTGAGTGAGGCCCTCCACAACTTAGGGAGACCCTGTTTCAAAAATAAAATAGTGTTGGGGGTGCAGCTCGGAGGTAGAATGCCCCTGGGTTCAATCCCCAGTACCCTCCTAAGAAAGTTATAAAAGTTCCTTTCTACCTAGTGAGGCCCTCCGCAACTTCGTGAGACTCGGTTTCAAAAATAAAGCATAAAAAAAATAGGGCCGGGGGTGTAGCGTGGAGGTAGAACGCCCCTGCGTTCAATCCCCGGTACCGCAAAAAAAAAAAGAAAGTTATAAAAGTTCTTAATATATTTGGGGGAACAAGTTCCTTATCAGACTTATGACTTGTAAATATATTCTTCCATTCTGTGGGTTGTCTTTTCATTTTCTTAATGGTATCATTTGCATAACAAAAGTTTTAAATCTTGATGAAGTCTAGTTTATCTACTTTTCCCCTTTTGTTGCTTGTTCCTTTAATGTCTCAGATTTAAGTCTGTTTTCTTCTAAGAGTTTTATAATTTTAGCTCTAACGCTTTCTTTCCCTTAATCTGTTGGCCCCTTATCTCTTCCATACCATCCCCATACAACTTCATTCTCAGGACTCACTCTCAATTACACACTAAAAAGACCTCCCTCCAAACACCTGAGCCAGCCAGGTTTTTCTTTCTTATTTTCCCCCTTCTCCCTCGTTCCTTCTAGTTATGTCTAATTTTCTTTCCCATGAATAAGTCTCAGACTTTTCTGAAGCAAGACCCTTAGCCCCGCCTCTTTAGTTCTACATCAAAAAAGTCTAAAAACTGAGCTGGCTCTCATAGATGATTAGAAATAGAAGATTGCCATCTTTTATAATTTAATATCTTTTTTATGTCACTGTCTTCTATGAGTCTCAGTTAATTCTTAAACAAGCCTGGGAAGTTGGTCCTACTAATCCCAATTTGCAAACTGAGGAACCAGAAGTCTCAGGGTGACAGAAATGAGGTTAGCTAGATAAAGGGCCACGTCTTAAATGAGAACCTAAGAAGACTTAAAGTCAGTTTGAACTCAGGACCTCTGACTGCTGGCTCCATGTTCTGCTGCAAAATGCTGCCCGCAAGATTTCTACTCTGGTTAAATGACCCTAAGTTACTCTCCAAGGTTGAATTTATAAACGCCACTCATGCCGACAGCGACAGGTACAAACGATGCAGCTGATTTCTATTCTGTGGTACACATGTTTTCTGAGCACCTGCTCCCTGCTGGGCACCAACCATGAGTTACATTCACTTCTGAAGTGGACACGAGGAGGAGACGGGCAGGGGAAATGGCCACACCCTCATGTACCTCTTTCTCCTTCTCACCTCTGACTCTGGAGGAGTTGCCAAGTCTCCTGCCCGAGCCACAGCCGACAAATCCGGACGCAGGGAAAGCCACCTCGATTGACACTCATGCTTGTCAGGAAAGATGCCAGGCTATACTGCTCTTAGCACCCCATGGATTACTGAGTGGATCGGATCAGATCAGGAAGCCGAGTTCTGTGTGTGGAATGAAGCCGACTCCAGATCCAAACCTGCTCCTACCTGCACTGCCCAACTGCCCATCCACGTGTCCCCCCAGAGCTCTCCTCGTCCCGGCCCTGGGTACCAGTTAAGAAGGAAAGACCAGACTGAGGCCGTGACAGCTGGGCTGAGCCACCTCCCAGGCTGAGCACTACGTGTGTGTCTTCCCTGCGTCTCAACCATCATGCCACTCGCCCAAGCATCCCAGGGCCTGGGGTCTCCCACGGTTCCCATAGCTGCGTGGTGTCCATATGATGGAGCTGGTGTCCGAGGTCTCAGCAGTGCTCTGACAGCCGGGAATGCTCAGGAGGAGCAAGCAGAACATCGCAGCTCATAGGAAACCTGCAGAGCTGTGGCCATCGCAGGAGGAAAACCAAACAGTCTCCTGTTTGTCTGAGAATTGCAGAGAAAGCAAGCAGTTGGGTTGCTCAACTTCAGTGTTCACAGTCAGGTCGAGAAGAGTTGGAGTGAGCCGGGCGTGGTGGCGCACGCTTGTAATCCCAGTACTTGGGAGGCTGAGACCGGAGGATCCGGGTTCGTGGCCAGCCTCAGCTACTTAGTGAGGCTCTCCGCAACTTAGTGAGACCCTGTTTCAAAATAAAGAATAAAAAGGCAGGGCTGGGGTGTAGCTCGGAGGTAGAATGCCTCTGGGTTCAATCCCAGTACCACAAAAAAAAAAAAAAAAGAGTTGGAGCGAGGAACTCCATCCCCCAAAGCTGCAAGCTTCTTGGCTCTTTCATCTACTGTGGATTCCCTCCACCCTCCAGGACTAGGTCTCAGCCATGGCCTAATCAGGAACCCAGCTGTCCCCAGAAGGACCTCAAAAGTTGCCCAGAAAGAGCCTTGCTCTCAGCCCAGCACAGTGGCACATGCCTATAGTCCCAGATACTCGGGAGGCTGAGGCAGGAGGATCTCTTGAGCCCCCAGGATTTCAAGACCAGCCTGGACAACACAGCAAGACTCTGCCTCAAATAACAAAAAACAAAACAGACCAGGCATAGTGGTGCACACCTGTAATCTCAGCTACTCAGGAGGCTGAGGCAGGAGGATGGAGTGTTCAAGGCTGGCTGGGGCAACAAAGCAATACCCCCATCGAAGGAAGGAAGGAAGGAAGGAAGGAAGGAAGGAAGGAAGGAAGGAAGGAAGGAAGGAAGGAAGGGAAAGAAAGGAAGGGCTGCTCTCAAACCTCCTTAACAACCTAAGGTTGTGCACAAGAACCTGAGAGTGGGGTGAAGAAACAAATTGAAGGACAAGCCCTTCTTGCTTCAGCAAGGAAGCCTCCTCTGCTTAAAAATGTGCAAAAATAGCTGGACATGGTGCCACATGCCTGTAATCCCAGTACTTGGGAGGTTGAGACCAGAGGATCCAGGTTCAAGGCCAGCCTCAGCTACTTAGTGAGGCCCTCCGCAAGTAAGTGAGACCCTGTTTCAAAATAAAGAATAAAAAGTAGGGCTGGGGTGTAGCTCGGAAGTAGAATGCCCCTGGGTTCAATCCCCAGTACCACAAAAAAAAATGTGTAAAGATGCTGGGCGTGGTGGTACACGCCTGTAATCCCAGTACTTGGGAGACTGAGACAGGAGGATCACAGGTTTGAGGCCAGCCTCAGCAATTTAGCAAGACTCCATTTCAAAATAAAACAAAAGGGCTAAGGGTATATCTTGGAGCTAAAATGCCCCTGGGTTCAACCCCCAGAACCCTCCCAAGAAATGTTCAGCAGCCAGGGCTGGGGATACAGCTCTGGAGTAGAGCGTTTGCCT
Organism: Glis glis; assembly: GCA_004027185.1. Classification (NCBI taxonomy): domain Eukaryota; kingdom Metazoa; phylum Chordata; class Mammalia; order Rodentia; family Gliridae; genus Glis; species Glis glis. Next base: position 25,073 of record PVJS01006507.1, on the reverse strand, counting down.
AGCATGCACAAGGCTCTGGGCTCAGTCCCTCCCCATCCAAAATGGTGCAGCAGCCTGGCAGAGACCACCACCATCATCCTTGTTTTCTGCCTGACCTCCTGTGACTTGCCCCACCCACAGCCTCATCTGGATCATCCCAAGGTATTTTATGCCTAATGCAAGATGACCACCTATCTCAATTTGCCCAGGACCAGTTCCTGGCACGCAGGACTTCCAGTTGTTTTTGGTTTGATTTGGTACCACGGATTGAACCCAGGAACATTCTACCTCTGAGCTACACCCCTCAGCCCTTTTCCATTTTTAATTTTGAACCAGGGTCTTGCTAAGTTGCTAAGGCTGACCTTGAACCTGTAATCCTCCTGTCTCAGCCTCCCATGTACCGGAATTGTAGGCGTGTGCCACCTCACCCAGCAGGGACTTTCAGTTTTAAAATCAGGACAGTCCCAGTTAAACTGGATGGTGACCACCGACACAGGAGGATTGCATCTCTAAGAGCAGCTGCCTATTTGAAGAACTGAGGGGCATCCCAGGGGCATCTTAAGCTGCTGACTTCAAGGCGAATGAAGCTTGAGTCTCGGACCAACGAGGGTGGAGCCAGTGTAGCCGTGGGTCAGTACCCACAGCACCGAGGTGAGCCTCTGCAGCTCCGCCCAGCCTGTCCTTCTAGTTCCCAGACCTAAGTCCATGTTTCCCTCAGCCGCATGACAGCCACGCACTCTGCACAGCTCTGCCCGACGCACTGTCATCCAGAGCTCTCTCTTCTTCTTGGCCCTCAGCATCAATTAAGGAAGAAAGGTGAGGCCGAGGTTGTGGCGGCAGAGCTGGTCAACACCTAACCACCAGTGTCACTTGCGGAAGCTGATTTTGTTCAGATACTGGGTGAGTAAAGTGTGCAGGCCCAGGAGCGGGGCTGGGGCCATTGCTTCCTCTGCTCATAATTGGTTCAGGGTGGGCAAGCTACCCAGGTCTGGCTGAAGAAGTGTCAAAGGAAATCTGTCTCGAAAAAGGAGGTTTGCAAAGAAAGGTCTGTCACTTCTTTCCTTCTTTGGAAGCGGTTGAGCAAGGACACAGTTTTGAAGCTCCTGTGGCCATCATGTGACCATGGGGATTGGGGATAGTGGAGGCAGGAGACTTGGAGATGCAAACCTAGAGTCCTGTTGTTGTTGTTGAGTTACTGAATCAACCATCTACTTTGTTTTTATTTTTATTATTTTTTTGTCGTATCAGGGATTGAACCCAGAGGCATTCTACCTCCAAGCTACACCCCCGGCCCTATTTTTTATACTTTTATTTTGAAACCGGGTCTCACTAAGTTGCAGAGGGTCTCACTAAGTAGCTGAGGCTGGCCGCGAACCTGGATCCTCCGGTCTCTGCCTCCCAAGTACTGGGATTACAAGCATGCACCACCACGCCCGGCAACCATCTACTTTGAATGCCTCGGTTATGTGGGGCGAGAAAATAGACTCCTCTTTTAAAAGTCAGTGCAATGGCTTGTAGCCAAAGCTCTTGATAGAAGATCAGGTTTCCAACCCTGAGCAGAGACAACCAAGAGAGGACAGTTAGATTTTCACCTGATCTCCAGGTAGGACGCCTGACCCAACCTGGACAGAGCGCACCTGAGCTCGGCAGGACAGGAAATGCACGAGCCTCCTGGGTCTTCCTCCAGCGCTGCCTGGCCATCACTGCTCCAGGAGGACTCACCTGGAGCTGGGTGGCCTTGGGGCCACCGACAAGGGACCTTCCAGCAAAGGGAACCAGCCCATCACTCCAAGTCCCTTCCTCTGGAGTCGAGTGATGGTCAAGAACGAAAGCCCTGGAATCTCCCTGGAGATCCCTGGGCAAGTGACTTAACCCCCCTGTGACCCAGTTTCTGCATCTGTCCTGGGGGTGACAGTGCCCAATTCACAGGGCTATTGGGAGGACGACCTCTCAACACAGGGTGGAGCACGTCTTGTGGGTCCCAAGGGCATCGCAGGTTCTGGGACTCACTACAACTTGCAGAACTAAGAAAAGCTGTTACAATTATGGCTCCAGTCTACTGCAGCTGAAGGGTACAGATTAAGACCTGAAAAGGCAAAAGGCACACAGGATGGTCAAGGAGAGACCAGGCCGGCTTCCGGCTGTCCTCTCCCACTGTGGCTGCGTGGGTGATGCTTAATCTCCCCAGAGACAATGTGTGACAACACGTGTTGAGTGTTGTCACCCAGGGCAGCCCCTCTGAGCCCCCGAGTCCATGGTTTTTATAGGTGCTTTATCACATAGGCATGGAGCGCGGCGGGGCTGACCTCAGTTATTCAGTCTGCAGCTCCTCCCGAGGTCAAACTGATGCAGCACGACCCGGGACCCTCCCCATAAATCACACTGTAGGCATAAACTATCTGGTGTGCGCAGAGGCCCCAGGGAAACAGATGCTCCTATGAGGTGGTGTACTGCAAGGACTCAGAGGGAACTTCCCAGGAGTCTCTGAAACGTGCAAGGTTTGCAGACACGTTCTCATCCCAGACCTGCTGGGGCAACCGCAAGGGCCCAGGCACGTAATAAACACCCAGTGTCATTTGGGGCTGAAGTCTGCCTCCTGCCAGTACCTATCTGTTGTCACTAGTGCTACCCTATAAGATAGAAGGCTCCAGTAGCTTTTCCCCTTGCTGAGGGAGAGACCTGCTTCCCAGTCCTCTCTCATGAGGGAGGGACCTGCGTTCAGGTGGCCTCTCCTTCCCCACACCTTCTCCTCCCCGGGGAAGGGAAGGACTTTCTGATTGGTGGGTTTGGAGACCCTGGCACACCCCTTTTCTCTCCCAAGCTGGCCTGCTGCAGACAGGTCCTCCACACTCTGAGAGGCCTCCAGCTGTCCACCGCTAGAGACGATGTCAGGCTCAGGGACGAGGTCTCAGCCAGCCCATGTGGCTGACAGACCCTAAACCACAGTCTCAAGCAGGTTTATCAGCTATAAAAGTGATGTTTTGTCTCCATTTCTCTAGCTTTTATGTTTCTCCCTCAACCAGTTCCTTATTCGAGCAGAATAAAGAGGGGTGACATTTATCAGCACCTCCAGGGCCCAATCCCGAATTAGTCCTTCTAGTGTTTGGACAGTCACGATTAGGTCTCCCCTGGAAATGTCTCCTGTTAAGCTCCCCTGGTCACTCAGTGGTGGCCTCTGCAGGATCTCTGGCTTGCTCCCATTCTCTGGACACACTCCGGGCTGGCCAGGACCCTCTTAAAGTGCTGGGCCGGAGCTAAACACAGACAACTCCAAATGCCATCTGACTAGCATGGATCTCTCGACCTCTTCTCAGAATTCCCTTGAACGCCATCATTCCTGGGCAGTTGCAGGCTGGACATGCAGTTGACTCAAACCTTTTTGCATATGAATTAGCATTAGCTCTTTTTTTCTCTGCATAAGGCAGAGAAAAATTTTAAACCTTTTCTTATTAGCCAGTCAAGTTCTCCTTCTCAGATACATTCGTAAATGCACAGAGACATGCGTGAGCATGTGCGCGCGCACACACACACACACACACACACACACACACACACACACACACCCTACAAGGTTTAGGAGTGTAGGAATCTCCCCCATGAACAATCCTTTCTCCCAGAGCTCCCTCAACAATTCTAGCACTCTATTTTATCCCTCTAGAAGTATTTATCAGACATCCATAAGACTTCCCAAAATACTACGTAGTAGTTAAGAACACATAGACTTTGAAGCTAGAAATTCCTTGGTTCAAATCCCAACTCTAAGCTGGGCATGGTGGCACATGCCTGCAATCCCAGTACTTGGGAAACTGAGACAGGAGGATCACAGGTTTGAGTACAGCCTCAGCAAGTAGTGAGATTCTCATCAACCTAGAGAGACCCTGTTTCAAAATAAAAATAAAATTGGGTTGGGGGTGTAGCTTGGAGGTAGAATGCCCTTGGGTTCAATCCCCAGTACCACAAAAAAAGTACCAACTCTATCAGCTGTGTGATCTTGGGCAAGTTACTTAGCTTCTCTGAGCCTTAGTTTTCTCAGAATCTTAAAGCGAAGTTTATAATAGTACCTGCCTTCAATCACAGGGTCAGTCACAGTGCCTGGACTACATCATGTTCTTGATGATGCTAAGCTATTATGCAGGTATTAGTAGTAATATTAATATTGTAGTAATAATAGTAATAATTAATAGTAATAATATTACCATTATTGTTACTTCAACTAAACCCTCTAAGGTAGAAACTGCCTAAAGTTAGAGCAGGGATGCTGCCCCTCTGGGTAGGTGACTGATGGATGGATATTACAATTAACTGTGGGTCACAGGGTCCTTTGGTGAAGTTTAACTTGGGGGTCCCAGATGTTTGAATTTTATTTGTAGAGGGTCTATGAAAGAAAGGGGGGGATGCAGCTGCACTAGAAAGTGGGGGGCATAGAGCGGGCTGCAAGTCCAGGCTGGAGACACAGAGACCTCACTCTGCGGAGGCGCTGGCTCTGGCCTCCAGGCCCCTCACTTCTGCTGTCCAAAGGACAGTTCCTGCTGCATGGTGGCATTGGGGGACCAGAGAAAGGACATGTGGATCACTGAGACAGAAAGTTAGTTGGAAATAAAAGTCACCCATGTGACAGTCTCAGTCCTCCAGGGCAGGTCCATGAACAGCATGATGTGGCTCCAAAGTCAGGGCAGGGGTTGAACAGCAGGATTATGAGTTCATGTGACCTGGACTTGAAGTCCGGTCCTGTGTTTATCAGCATGGAGACCCTGGGGACAGGACTTAGCTTCCTGCGGTCAGCTTCCCACTGTGCACCTCGGGGAAACAGCACTCAGCTCCCCAGGCGCCCGTGGAGGCAGTGCGTGGGGCGTGCATGGCCTGAGAAACAGCTGGGCATCCTAACAATTCCTGCTCTGAGTCAGACTGCAACTCACTGTCGCCACTTTCTGGTACTTTTTATTTATTTATTTTTTTTTTTTGGTACTGGGGATTGGACCCAGGACATTCTACCTCTCACCTATACCCTCAGCCCTATTTTATTTTTTATTTTGAAACAGGGCCCCACTAAGTTGCTGAGGCTGGCCTTGAGCCTGTGATCCTCCTGTCTCATCCTCCCAAGTACTGGGATTACAGGCGTGCGCCACCACGCCCGGCTTCCAGTGCCATCTTATGGGTATCACATCATCAGTCCACAAGAGCTCGGAGAGTTCCACCCATCAGAGTCCTAATAAACTCCGCCCATCAGATTGGCCAGTTTGCACACTAAATGGAGAGAAAGTAGAGGCAGCAAAGAAAAGGGAGAGATGACAGCCCAGCAGGGGAGCAGACAGGAAGACCAAGCAGGTGAGGACAGGAATTACAAAAGTAGAACCTTGGGGTCATTTTAGTGCACGGGCAAAGCACCGACCCCTCTCAATAGACCACGCATTGAGTAACAAATCATGAGAGTCATTAAGAGAAAGGTAAATCTGTTCAACACAATCAGTTTAAGAATATAAAAGAAAAATGCTATACATCAGAGCAATACTACCATTACACAGAGGAAACAGTTCACGGTGAAAGTCACAGGGGTCTCACTTAGCACTGGGCCGCCCTTCCTGGGTGAGGCTGGGTAAATGGAACTCCACCAAAAAAACATACCGAGGTCTTTGTGCCTCTCGGCAAGGTGTTATTTTGGTCGAAGGAAAGCAATGGAAACAGGGGAAGGGAAGCCAGTGGGTGGGGACTTAAGGTTTGTCCATCCATTTAAAAAACTCTTCCATTTGGCCTAGCCGGGCAGCCCAGGCTGTCAGTTGACCTGGCTCTTCCTGGTGGCACCCGGCGCAGCGCGGCCCCTGCCCAGCAGCATGCACTCCAGCCACTGGCAGTGCTCCCGCAGCTGCTTCTCCCTGGGCAGCAGGAAGGTGAGGACTTTGTTGCGCACGATGCCCCGGTCCTCCTCCTCCCTCAGCCGCTGCTTCACGCGGGCCGCCTGCTCCTCCTGCTGCGCCAGGGCACCGTTCATCGCACAGAAGGCATCCTCCAGGTAATGGATGGCCTTCAAAGCCTCCTTCTTAAAGTCCTCCAGCTCCCGTTGCACCCCGGCCACCTTTTGCTGCAGCATCTCCAACTCAGCCGGTGGAGGGAGGCGGGAGGGCCACGACTGCGACAGAGAAAAGTCTCCAGACTGCAGGCCGCTCTCTACCATCTTCTTCCCTTGTAAGGTATTCACCTTCATGAGGATGGACCCAGCCTGATAGAGGGGCTCCATCGCCTCGCTTCCTCGTTGGACAGAGAGAGAGCTGAGACCAGCCAGGTCAGTGAGGTTTTTTTGGGCTAGAGGCACAGTCATTTGGAGTGGAGAGATCCTATGCATTATGACATCATGGCCCCTTCAGCCAATCAAGAGGAAAGCCACAATCCACTCATTTGCATATTGTAACTTCCTTGGTTGGTTACCCAGAGTTCTGTCTGCTTATCTTCCCAAACTGCTCTCCTGAGATGTGGATTCTCATCAATTCATTGTCCTTCCAGAACCAGCGCTCAAGTTCTCCTTTAACCCCGGGGACAAACCAAATCCCAGAGCAGGGGAGAAAACTGGCGAGACAAGGCTGGCCAGGCCAGGCTCGCTGGCTGCCAAGACTGGGTGGTCTCTCGCCCTGGCAGGGGCCTGGATGGTCTTGGCATGGTATCTGGGCTTCGGTATCTCACCAGTAAAACAAGGACATTGTTAAGACATGATGCCCAATTCCACATCTAGCTCTAAAATGCTAAAAGAGTAATCTAATTCCAAATCCATACTCCTATGATCATGCCAGAATTCAGAATACTCTTTGAGTTGTGAGAAATGTAATTAATTTTGATGTATGGTCCTCAGCAGTGGCAGGGTAAAGTGTTTCACTCATATTTATTCAGTGAGCACTTTCCCAGTGCTCACTAGGTACAAGGGCCAGGGGATGAGGGTGAGCAAGAGCCCCTCATTCCCCAACATACCTGAATGTTGACACATATGAGAAGAGACAGCCAAGCCCGAGGTGTGTACAGTGGTACACACCTGTAATCCCCATACCTGCGAGGCTGAGATAGGAGGATGGCAGGTTTGAGGCCAGCCTCAGCAACTTAGCAAGACCCTGTTTCAAAATACAAATAAAAAGGGTTGGGGGTGTAGCTCGGAGGTAGAATGCCCCCAAGTTCAATCCTTAGTACCAAAACAAAACGAAAACCAAAAATTAGCTTGGGTGTAGTGGCACACACCTGTAATCCCGGTACTTGGGAGGCTGAGACAGGAGGATCACAAGTTCCATATATATCCATGTTATACTTTTTACCTTATTATTTTAATAAAGGAAAATGTTTCTAACTAATCTACATTTGGTTTAGCCAAGAACAAAACTCCATCTTGCATATGACAGTCTCCCGCCCAGACCTCTCTCCTGGACTCCAAAGCTAAACATCTCCCCAACAACGACCCTCAAATCCAGTCCCTCCAAAGCTGAATTGATTACCTCTTTATCCAACTGGTTTCTGCCCCAATTGTGTTGCTGTCTGATTAATGACACCGAACCGGGGCAGCACCCACCAGCAGCACGTGGGAAACCCAGTGTCATGGCTTGAATATTTGTTCCCTCTCAAACTCATGCTGAAATTTAATTGCCATTGTCACAGTATTAAGAGGCAAAAGACTAAGAGGCAGAGCTCTCCTGCCTTCGGTGTCATCCCTTATAAAAGGGTGACTTCTGTCCCCTTTTGTCTCTCTCTCCCTCTTTGTCCTTCTGCCATGAGATGATGCAGGGAGAAAACCCTCACCAGATGCCAGAATCTTGATCTTGGACTTGCCAGCTTCCAAAACTGTAAGGAAATACATTTCTATTCTTTATGGCTTGCCCAGACTCAGGTATTTTATTTTATTTGAGCAGAACAAAACAGAGTAAGCCACCTGGGATCAACCTAGACCCCTCCGTGTCAGAGCGGCTCTAAGTTCTTTTAAATCTATCATCTCTGAGCACTCTTGCACCAAACCACCCAGGTGGAAGTCTCAGCGCCACCACTTATAAACTACGTCTCTTTGGCAGGTTACCTTATCTCCTTGGGCCTCAATTTCTTTTCTTTTCTTTTTCTTTTTTTTTTTTTCCTTTGGTACTGGGGATTGAACCCAGGGGCATTCTGCCTCTGAGCTACACCCCCAATCGTTTTTATTTTTTGTTTTTGAAATAGGATCTTGCTAGGTTACTGAGAGTCTTGCTAAGTTGCTGAGGTTGGTCTCAAACTTGCAATCCTTCTGTCTCCTTATCTATAATGTAGGGATACTAATTCAGTGGTGTGCACTCTCTGGGAGAAAAAAAAAAACTAAGCTCTGATTTATCACTGTTGCCGATCTCCGTGGTGTAAATACTCCCAGTACAGCCAATCTCAAGCTACCAACATGATGTTCCTGGGCAGAGATGCACAAACTCAGCTCTGCTGCACCTGTACAGGCCGACTCTAGCACCACGGGGCCCTTGATGAGGGCCGCTGCCTTCTCTGAGATACAGACTGAGCATGTAGGGAGCCTCATGTAGGCATCAGATAGAGCATTTCGCAGGGAGGTTTATGGCTAAACTAAGGTGGGATTTTGAATCACAAGATGGAAAGCAACCCCAATTATTGAGACATAATGTTTGGTAGAAAGAGTACTCCCTGGTCTAGAAGGAGTCTAGAACTGCTGTGAGATCTCAAGCCAGTCACCTCCCCTCTCTGAATCTGTTCCCTCTGCTGTAATGAGAGGAGGAGGGAGACGCTTCTCTAAAGACTCCCATTCAAAGGACCCACAGTCTACTTACTGCCTTCTCCCTCTTGTTTCTCAGGACCTTGTTCTTCCAGGTCCCTTAGGCACAGTAAACTCTGTGAAGATGGAGAATCTGCTTCTCGCTGTGAACCCTCAAGTGTCCCGCCTGGTGCCTGCACATAATGGCACTCAGATACTAGATGAAATCACATTTCTTTCCACAGGTGGCCACTGAATGCCGGGCATCCCTAGCTTTTCCGCTGACATGATGACACCTACTGGTCTTGGCAGAAGCAGCAACTTCCTGATTCTGCCTAAGAGCCCAGCAAGGGTTTGTGAGATGATGGAAACAGCGTGTGGCTTTGTGTATTTATTTGGAAGGGGAGCAGTGGGTGTCAGGCACATAGTAGGCACTCAATAAATATTTCCTGAATTAGTGACTGGAAGAATGTGTCCCTATCTTCCAATCTCTGTCATTCCGAATGCCTTTCTCTTTCTGCCTTCTCTCTCTTTCTTCCTCTCCTTCTCCCTCTCTCTCTCTCCATATCCCTCTCTGTGTGTCTTTCTGATTCTCTGCCTCTTTGTCTCCCACAAGGAATGATGGAAGTCACAACCAGAGATGTGAAAGGAAAATAGCAAAAGTCAAAATGGAATCGCAATTTCTCAGTCTCCCTGGTGCTTTGTAATGAGGTTTCAATATACTCCGACAAACCAGACAGGAGAGCAGTACCATAGTCCTCCCTTTATCCACGGTTATGAGTTCCGTGGTTTCAGTTACTGTGATTTGAAAGTATTAAGTGGAAAATTCTAGAAATAAACCATTTATGAGTTTTAACTTGCATGCCATTCTGAGCAGTGTAATAAAATGTACCATCCTGTACTGTGCCACTGGGATGTAAACCACCCCTTTGCCCAGTGTATCCACACTGTATACACTACCCACCTGTTAGTTACTTAATAGCCACCTCAGCTGTCAGATCCACTGTTGCAGTATGGTGGTGCACGTAACCCTTATTTATCCAATGATGACCCCAAAGCACCAGAGTATATGGCCATTTGTATATGCCAACAAGAAGCTATAAAATGCTTCCTTTAAGTGGAAAGGTGCAAGTTCTTGATTTAATAAGGGAAGAATAAAAGTTGTATGCTGAGATCACTAAGATCTATGATAAGTTGTTGTTAACCTGTAAATTAAACTTTTTCATAGGTGTGTGTCTTTAATTCAGTACTATTCATGACCTCAGGCACCCCCTGGAGGTCTTGGAATGTATCCCCTGTGGACAAGGCGATGCTACTGTATTTCTACTTGAGCCACAGCAGAGACTGAGAGCAGGTGAGCACTGTCACCAGAAGGGTACAGGCTTGGAGGCCTCTGGAGCCTTTGGGGCAAGACTCGAGCTGGGCACCTGAAGTGGCATGTTCCAAATGTTCCCCAGCTGAAGGTTTCATGGTCACAACCTACACCTGTCTCACAAAATCTCCTCCCATATGCTCTAGTAAACAAGAAGACTGATCTATTCTTCTTTTCAAGGGATCAAGATAAAGGAATTTGAATGCCTCTGGCCTTGAACTCCACTGTCAGAGGGTTCCCCTGCCCCTGGTCTATTTCAACAGTTTGGCATGATGGGGACATGAGGAGCAGAGAGCCTGGTCCCATCCCTAAGAGTCAGATTCAACCCAAATGAGATGGGACATGCTTTAGCAATTCCTGGGGTCAGGCACCAGGCATCACCCTGGGCCTGGGCTCCACGGCTGCTGGGCCTGGCCCATGACTCAGGGATGGAAACCACGTGGCCCCCCCAGCCCGCCAATGCCGTGTGCTTCCCTCTGCATGAAATAAACCTTGATCCTCATTAGGAGCAGCAGGGACATGACAGGGATGCACTCCTTCAACGTGTTCCCGTGAACAGCAAGGCAACCCTCAGAAGCCAGAAGTGGGGTTCTGTATTCAAGCAAGAAAAGGGGAGGACGGCAACCAGCCGTGTCATCCACAAAGAGCAGGTGCATTTTAAAAGAGGACTCGGTGAAAGGACCATGCTCACTCTCAAAGATGAACAATGATCAGCTTTCAGGTAGAGTGGGGAAAGTCCTCCAGGAGTCCCTCAAATCTGGTCTATGTCTTAACTGGGCACGGTGGTACACACCTGTAATCCCAGTATTTGGGAGGCTGAGAGAGGAGGATCACAGGTTCGAGGACAACCTCAGCAACTTAGCAAGACTCTCAGCAACTTAGGAAGATCTTGTTTCCAAACAAAAAAAAAAAATTTTTTTTTTTTTTTTTTGCGGTACTGGGGATTGAACCCAGGGGCATTCTACCTCTGCGCTACACCCCCAGCCCTATTTTTTTTAATCCTTTATTTTGAAACTGGGTCTCACGAAGTTGCGGAGGGCCTCACTAAGGAGAGAGAGAGAGAGAGAGAGAGAGAGAGAGAGCTGAGGCTGGCCGCAAACCCGGATCCTCCGGTCTCTGCCTCCCAAAGTACTGGGATTACAAGCATGCACCACCATGCCCAACTCAAACAAAAATATTAAAAGGGCTGGGGTATAGCTCAGCGGGAGCATGCCCCTGGGTTCAATTCCTGGTACAAAAACAAAAACAAAACTGCTCTCTCTCTGCCCATCCTCAAGGGAAAAAAAAAAAGAATTCAGAGCAATTTATCCCCAACCCCCAAAGCATGTGAATGGGCATTTCTAAAGGAGAGGGGAGAGCTGTTGGCCCTGGTCACTCCCCCTGGTCCTATGCCCCCTGTGGCAGTTACAGTGCTCTGGGAAAATATGCAGCTACACAACCAGCGTGTTTCCAGGTGTGACAGAAAAGGACTTCCACCCATCTACCCACCTATCCAGCCAACCAGCCAGCTTTCCATCCATCCATCCATCCATCCATCCATCCATCCATCCACCCACCCACTTACTCAGTGATGCCCATTGAGCACCTGCCCTACCCTGTGTCTGCTGAGCCAGGCAGTGGGAATTCAGGACAGTAAACAACACAGAAGACCCTGCTTTCAGGCAGCCGGCATTTCAGTAGAAGGGGACAGACGGTGATGTCAGCAATCCACACGTAAGGCAATCGGGGCTGGTGCTAAGTCCCTGAAGGAACTAAGCAGAACATGATGGCGGAAAGCCCTCTGGGCTCAGGGAGCGCCTGCGTGAGATGGGGCACTTGGGATAAGACAGGAAGGATGCAGAGAGCTGGGAATAGCATTCAGGAAGGCCGGGGCAGGAACGCACCAGAGGAGACCCCTGGGCTGCAGGAGGAGGTTAGCAGGGGTGAAGCAAGGGGTGCGGGGTATCCCCAGAGCTGAGTGAAGGCCCGGCAGGGCTGCTCCAGCTGCACACCATTTCCATCTCTGCAGCTGGTAGTCCGGTCTGGGGAATGGGGACAAGATGGGGGCGGGGGATGGGGACCAGGATCCAAAACAAAACTTGGTGCTGTTCACCATGATTAATTAACCCAGCACCAGAGCCCCAAGGCACAGTGCTAAAAATACCTGCTTCCCTCTGAGATGCGGCAGCTGCCACCCAGCAACTTTTAGCCAGGCCATTTGTCATAATTTGACACTGCTAAGGAGTGTCCACAGGGCTGTGCGTCTGCAGGAATTGGTCTCATCCACAGCCCACCAGCCAGCTGGTCCTCAGAACGCATCTAAGGTGCTTTCCTGCCTTAACTCTTCTCCCGTCCCCGAGCCCTGCCTTAGCCACCCCGGGATGTGCCTGCTGCCTGTCTGGTTCAATTCGCCTCTCCTCCAGGACCAGGAACAGAGCGGAACCGCCTCCAGAGCTGGGAGCCTGGGCCTTCTCTAGAGCAGGCGAGCATCCTGGGATGCCGTGTTTCACACCACTGCAGCCAGTGCTCGGATTGCAACCACCCAGTGGAGGCCCTGCCAGCCCTGGGCGGCACTTTAATTAAAATATGTAAAACATCCTGGTGGGAGTTGGCTCCAAAGACACCGGAGCCGTCTTGGACCCGAGCTAAGCAGACTCAAGCTGGCACTTCTCCAACCTGGGAGGACTAGGACCCTCCCAAAGGCTGGGGGTGGTGATGTCTGAGATGCACTAGCTACCTGCACCAGGGGCACAGAACTTACCCGGGCAAGAACATCTGCATCAGAGAGCCACACCAGGTCCACAGGCCAGCACGGTGAGCATGCTGGGAAGGGCAGGATATCACCCCACTTTTTTTTTATTTTTGGTACTGGGGATTGAACTCAGGGGCATTCTACCTCCAAATAACACCCTAGTCCTTTTTTTTTTTTTGGAAACAGAGTCTAAGTTTCTAAGTTGCTAAGGCTGGCCTCTAACCTGCAATCCTCCTGTCTCAGCCTCTCAAGTGCTGGGATTACAGGCGTGCTCCATCACACTTGGCAGGGGTTGGCCTATTCTATTCTCGCTCCCCCTCATTTTCCTAAACTACCCATTGGGCAGTGGACCGCAGGTCTGATATAAACGCTTTAGCAGAGCCCTTTCCATTTGCCGGACTAAGAAGGTCTCAAGTGCATTCAGACTTTGCTTTCCTTGCTGGGAGGAAGAGTGGTGGAGGCTGCATTGTTCAGGGAGGGACAAGCAAGCTCTTGCACAAAATTTGTGGAAAATCAGAAAAGAAAAATTATTTTAGCTGGGCGTGGTGGCGCATGTCTATAATCCCAGTACTTGGGAGGCTGAGACAGGAGGATTCTAGGACAGGCTCAGCAAGTAGTGAGACTCTCATCAACCTAGTGAGACCCAGTTTCAAAATAAAAAATAAAATAGTGCTGGGGGTGTAGCTTGGAGGTAAAATGCCCCTGGGTTTGTATGTGTACCATACACACACACACACAAAAATTATTTCGAGGCCAAATTTTTCAATCTAACTTAAAAAAATCAGGAAATACAATAATTACAAATGGTTTCAAGTATCCTTTAAATTTGTTTCCCTCATCATTGAAAGAATTTGTGATTCCTACTGAAACGTCAGGCCCTGCACAACACTGTGTACTGCAATCTGACACTGGGGTTCAGGCTTGCAGCACATTTTCTGTGCAATGATGTTGACTGGGGGCGGGGTGTTGAGGGATTTGGGGCAGGGGAGGCAAATTGGACCCTGAGCCCAGCCACAGACTAGATGTTTTAAAAAAGCCCTATTAGGAGTTCTGAGGCTGGGGGAGGAAGGCACAGGGTGCTATTTGGAAGCGAGTCTCTGGAGGAGAATAGGAGGAGGTGAGGGGGACCAGATGCCTTGAGAGCAGCGGCTCCTTCCCACTCCCAGCCCTCCCGGCAGAGCAAGGTGGGAAAAGCCACCCACCAGCTCCCAAATCGCCCCACGTGGAGACAAGCCACAGCTTCCCCCGGCCCGCACCCCTGCAACTAGGGGCAGCTTCCTCAGGGCACAGCCAGAGCTACGGTCTGCATGTCAGGGTGTCAGGCTGAATTATTTGAGCTTAGAAACCAAATTCCCCCCTTCCTGAGTTACTCAACTGTCTATCCAGCGAGGCGGGAGATTACCGGTGACACACATCAGGGCCTGCCGGCTGCTCCAGACAGAGAAGGTTGGATCACCTGCAAAACTCCAGACATCAGGACTCCTAATGATGAGTAATGGAAAGCTCCCCAGCACCGTGCGGCAGACACGCCCTACCCCCGCGGGTGCCTGGGAGCCTGAGCCAGGGAGACGGGCACAGTTCTCTAGGGTCCTGGGAAAGAGCTTGACCGACTCCCGCCCTGGCCCAGCCCCACCCAGAGCCCCACCCACTCACCCATGAGGCTCCAGCTTGGCTCCCTCGAGGATTGGTTTGGGAATCTAGTGGCCAGAATTTATATCAGGTGTGGTGACGCACACCTGTAATCCCAGTATTTGGGAAGCTGAGACAGGAGGATCGCAGGTTCAAGGCCGGCCTCAGCAACTTAGCAAGACTCTCAGCAACCTAGCGAGACTCTCAGCAATATTGTGAGACCTTGTTTCAAAACAAAAAATTTAAAAAGGGCTAGGGTATAGCTTGGAGGTAGAATACCTCTGGGTTCAATCCCCAGTACCACAAAAGAAAGAGAGAGAGAGTATAGCCTCCTTGTTCATTCATTCATTCATTCATGTAGTCAGCACACATTTAGCTACTGACTAAGATAAGCCAGGCACGGTGCTCAGTGCTCAGTACAAAAGATGGCTCAACTTCCATCCTGCAGAAGCTGCAGTCTACCATGGAGACAGTCCTGTATCAAAGACTGGGTGATAAGGGGCCTGACAGAGCCAGCTGCAGGGCACCAAGGTCACCAGTCGGAAGGGACTCTAAACTAGACTGCTCCTAGTAGCAAGGACAGGGAGCAAGCTGGGGATGGAATTCAAAGACCCAGGCCCCTCTGGGCATGGGGTGAGTGTGACCCTGTGAGAGTTCCCAGTCTCAAGTTGTACCTGCCTCTCTTCACCTGGGATTCCCTCCTGCCCTGGTGCTAGTTTGGAATACATCAACCATGAGTCTCCTTTTGACTTTGTAGAAACTTATGCCTAGAGATTCCCAATTTTTGGCATGCATTAGAACCATCTGGGGAGAGTGTCAAAAAATTAAAAATAAAAAATTATCTCTTTTTTTATTTATACGGTACTTGGGATTGAACCCAGGGCCTTGTGCATTCTAGACAGGTGCTCTACCACTTATAAAATCATGTTTAAGGTCTAAGTCTCTCCCCCAAGAGACTCTAATTCAGAAGGTCTTGGGAGTTGGGAGTTAAGGAAATCAACCACCTTGATTTGTCCAGAACTATGGCATTCCCAGGATGTAAGATCTTCACTTCTAAAACTGGGACAGTCCCAAGAAAATCAAGACAAGTTGGTCCCCCTAGGGACTCCCAAGTTAGTCCTAGAGCAGAAACTGTTAGTCCCTGCCCAATAACACTCCTTTTTTCCTGGAGTCATAGAATTTCCATTTTTATCAGGTAGTAACATGTTCAAAGAAGGTGAGCGTGTACCCAACCCCAGGTGGCAAACTTGGATCCTGCAGCCACTGCATTCCCTGTCGCTCTTGGCTTCCTTACCTGTGATCCACTTCTGACCAATGAGTTGTAAAGGAAAGACTTATAGAAAGGATTTGGGGCCTGAAGGAAAGGAGACAGGGAGAGGCCTGCCCCTGTTTCTGCCTTGGATGTAGTTACATGAGAACATCAAGGTTGGAACTGCGGCAGCCATTCGCAATCATGAGGCAACAAATCTAAGGGTAAAAATTCAGTTGTGTTAAGGATGAGTAATCAGAACAATGACATCACCGAGACGCTACCCCAGCCTGAAATTGTCTACCTCCAGTCTAATTGATGTGTGATTAAATGTTTTTCTTACCCAAACAACTGTCATCTGGTATTCTGTTCATTGTAGTCCAACATGTCTTGACTATTACAGAGGGCCTAGAACCTGCTTTTTGAACATAATCCCCCAAATAATTCTGATGCCCTCCACTAATCAGTTAATGATTCTAAAAATGTGGGCCTCAAACCAGCAAGATCAGCATCACTTGGGAAATTGTTAGAAATGCAAATTCTCAGGCCCATCCAGACCTTCTGAAATCAGAAACCTGGAGGTGGGGCCCAGCAGTCCTGTGTCTTAAGCCCTGCAGAAGATTTTGACCACTGCTCAAATTTAAGAATCATTGAAATCAGGCGCGGTGGCAGGTGCCTGTAATCCCAGCACTTGGAAGACTGAGACAGGAGGAGCGTAGATTCAAGGCCAGCCTCAGGAACTTAGCCTGGCCCTCAAAAACTCAGTGAGATCCTGTTTCAAAATAAAAAATAAAACAGGGCTGGGGGTGTAACTCAGAGATAGAACACCTCCCCAGTACCACAGACAAAAAAATAATCATTGAGCTAATCAACACCTGAGACTCTCTGGGTGATACCGGAACCCCAAAACTTCTGAATGGGACTTGTAAACTCAATGCATGTCACAGCTCCCTCTTTTTATTGCTTGACAAAATAAAGCAGTATGTCTTTTCACTTTCTGTAATTTTCTCCCTTCCTGCCCTGGGTTCGATCCTCATCGCCATAAGAAGACAGAAAGAATTTAAAAATCATTTCCTCCTTCCTCCCCAGGGTCTTGCATGAGTTGGATGGTTTGGCCAGATCCAGGAAGGAGGTGGGGAGGGAGGGAGTTCTTTGCAGTGGGTCCAGGCAGGAGGTGAACATGGTCAAGCCAGAGAGAGTGTCGCTGCCCTTGGTCCAGTCACCCTGGGCATTTACACCCCCACGAAGGCCCACTTATCAGACATCTGCGTCCCCTGGCAGCTGGCCTGGGAGCAGAAGAGAAGGGGGACCCAAGCAATGCCACTTCTCATCCTTCCCTAGGAGGCTCCGCCTTGACTGACTTTTATGTTCCAAGCAGTTCCTACTTCTCAACACAGTTACTCAAAGCCTGGGTACGAGTCCAAAGGCAGAAACTCAACAAGAGAATTCATGTTGCGAAGGGCATCCGTTCGTTCTCAGCTACAGAAGAAACTAGAATCCCTCGCTGCGCCTCCTCGTCGGGATACCTCCTTCGGCAATCGCTTTCAGCATTTCGCATGTGCACCTGAGTTCTGTTATTTTTCTTCCCAACTGAGCACACTGTGGGATGACCATCTAGTGAACAATGCATCGTGAATAATAATGTATTAAAAATAAATAATAATAAAGCCAGGCACGGTGGTGCAGGCCTGTCATCCTAGTACTTGGGAGGCTGAGACAAGAGGATCGCAGGTTTGAGGCCAGCCTCAGCAACTTAGCAAGATCCTATTTCAAAATAAAAAATTTTTAAAAAGAGTTGGGGGTGTTCCTTGGAGGTAGAATGTCCCTGGGTTCAATCCTCAGTACCAAATTAATTAATTAATTAATTAATAATTCCAACTACTGATTTAGTGTCTTCCACGCATCGGGCATAAAGACATCACCCCATCACAGCTTATGAGCCACTGGCCAGGGCACGGACTGGAGCCCAAGGCTCACGTTTGTCCCAGCTGAGTTAGGCTGATAAGTCCTATAACTGCATCTTCACTTTGTCTGTCTCCCATTAATATTTATCAAATAAAAACCAAATGCCATAAAATATTTAAGCACTTGCACCACTTCTGCTTGAGGTCCAAGCTGCCAACACTGACCCACCGGCCGCAGCCCCGTGGGCCGGCCGAGGATGTTGTTCATCAGCTGAGGTTTGGAACGTGAAAGGCGGTCAGTGGTTTTGAAATGCGTTGTCAGAGGGAGCGCGGTGCCTGGCCTCTCCCGTCAGGAGTTGTGTGTCTCTGCCTCCCACTGCCACTGGTCTTGGGTTGGGCTCATCTCTCCAAAGGCCAACCCCAGCCACCGCCATTTGCAGGCTCCCAACAATTCATCAGAGCTGCTTCCGGGCAGCGCTGGGTTGGCTGGTCTCTGGGTCCTGGTCACACCGATGGGCGGACACGCCTCCAGCTCTCGGGTGGCCATCGGCCTGGACACTTGGTTGACCTGACTCATGACTGCCGCTTTTCTTGGCTAGCATCATTTGGTCATCCTTACAGCTGAGGCCTAGACACCAGATTGTCCTCCTCAGTGGGACAATTACGTGGGGTTGTTACTAAGGGTGCGGTAGTTGGGGTAGGCAGAAAAGGCCGATGAGCAGAAAGGAACATGTAAGACTCTCTCCTGTGAAGCGCAGACAATGTGGAAAGCTAGCTGGAGCCCCCAGCAAAGGAGGCCCAACCCCTAGCAAGCCATTGGAGCCAGGTGCTTCTTCCCACCCCTGGATGTCACCTAGAGGCCCGGTAGATAGAGGCCCACCTCACGCAGCCCCCCTTTCCCTCTGACCTCTCTGCTGGGGGTGTCTCAGCTGCCCCCTGCTCTCTTTGGCAAAAGAGATATTCTTTTAAAGCCGCCTTCATTGGATTTCTGGCACTAGGGTTGGGCGGGGAGTCGAGGAGTAGAGATGACCTCACGGATTAGGGACTGTGGGACAGCAGGTCAGCAGGGGTTGACCAAGGCTCCAGAAGGAGTTACTTTTGAGACCCAGTTCTGGGGACAATAAAAAGGCTGGCCCCTAGGAGAGGTGCAAACCACAAAGCCCTGCTAGGCTGGGCGCTTGCCAAAGCCAGGGAGCAGGCGGTGAGGGTGCCGGGCCCCTCCCCAGCACAGGACCTGGGAGTAACAAAGCCTCAGGAATCAATCAACCTGGGCAGGACGCTCCATTCTGTCTGAGCAGCCTCCTTTTCTCCCTGTGTTCTCACCGCCAGGAGGAGGCCAGAGTTCACATCAAATGTCATTAATCATCTTCCTGGGGGTTGGGGGCTTATTGGACAGTCCTATTAATCAGAGGCCTATCACACCCACAGCCTGGCTGGGTCGCCATTGTCCTGTTCCTCACCTATCATAGAGAGATTAGATTATCAGTGACAGCTGAGACACCCACCCTTTGAGTCACAGGAAAGCCCGAGAATGGGCTCGCTTTTATTTTTTTATTTATCCTCCTGATTTGAGGATGAGCCGTTTCTTGACTTGTCACATTGCATCCTTTTCTTCAAAGAATCAGCTTCAAGAATCCAATTTGTCAAACTGGACAATCATTGGCAAATCCAGGAAAAAAAAAAAAAAGAAGCCCTCAGCGACTTTGTCAAAAAAGATAAAATAAAGCAGAAGCCTTTAAACGGGGGCCCAAAAGGATTAGAAAATAAGTTGCATTTGACAACAATTAATCTCTGAAAGGCAGGGACTCTGTAAAAGGAATGGGCAGAGATGTGTCCAAAAGGGATGCTGGGATCCATACAACTGGGGTCTGTCCATCACCTGTACATCTGTCCCCTTTCCAGAGTGGAGTCCGACAGAGACTCGGGGCCAAAAAGAATGTGACATCTTCCAAGCTCTCCTAACTTTCCACCCGCCAGTACCCAACAATAAAACAGAGCGGCAGAACAGAGCAGCACATGGGACTCGGCATCTTGCTGTGACAGACTCCCAGCAGCTTCCAAGTCTGCCCAGGGTGAGACCAGGTGAGCACAGGATACACTTACATCAAGTTCAACGGGTCCAGGGCCTTGGTGACCAGGGAATCCAGGGGCTACCAGCCAGATGCCTTGAGGGGCACGCATGAAAACCTGCGCATGCCTGCAATCGTAGTTCACTTTTTACCACTTCCGCAGCCCTGGCCAACCATGTTTCCTACTGTGACTTTGTCGGAAATAAGGAAATAAATGTGTTGTTTTTTTGTTTTTTGGGGTTTTTTTTTGCGGTACTGGGGATTGAACCCAGGGGTATTCTACCTCTGAGCCACACCCCTAGTCCTATTTTTTTTATTCTTTATTTTGAAACAGGGTCTTACTAAGTTGCGGAGGGCCTCACTAAGTAGCTGAGGCTGGCCTTGAACCTGCGATCCTCCTGTCTCAGCCTCCCAAGTACTGGGATTACAAGCATGTGCCACCATGCCCCACTGTATAACTGTATTTAAAAGCAGAGCCACACAAGCCTTCAGGTTCCCAAATACATCAGCACCATCCGTGTGGTCAACATGGTGTAACGCATCCACCCGCGCTTGTTAAAGAAAGATTTGTGAGACAACTCGGGCTGTATTCGTCCACTGCAAGTTTGAGACCAGCTTCATTTTTAAAAAGGATTGTTCCCCAGGGCGGCTGATGATCATTAGGGAGAGGTTGAGCCTCAAAGCAAGGTTGGCGTTTGGGGGAAAGATGCCGCATGTAGCATTGTGGCCACGCTGGTTGATCATTTGTGAAAACTGAACACTTGAACGTGTTAACTGCTGGCAAAACTTGACAGGTATCATGTCTGCCTTTATTAGGTGATTAATTAAAGGCTGCTGGAGATGCTGGCGGAGAGCGAAGGGCCCAGATTGGGTGCTTAGATAGATCCGGAGACAGATCCTGTCTCCTCGCTCCGGCTCCAAGGCCTTGGGCTAGTTTCTTAAACTCTCTGAGTCTCCATTTATTCTCATGTGAAATGAGAGTAATAAAACCTACTTCATAGGACTTTGGGAGAATTAAACAGAAAATGTATGTGCTCGGGAATTGTGAACTCTCTTCCACCCCACCGCGTCGCCTCTGGAAAGACGAGGCGGGTGTCCGTCTGTGGACAGGCGCTCACCGAGTCTCTCATATGGAGTCCCTTGTCGAGTGCCGGGATGAATCAGCTCAAAGCCCAATGCAGGTTAATGTCAGATGAGAGAGAGAACAATGAGTACGGTCCTGCTTTGTGCCGCTGTGCGGGCTTCTCATGTAAAGGCGGATTGTCGGGCTATTTAAATAAGAGGCTGCGCCCTCCTCGGAGCTGATCTGCCGTCTGAAGTTGGAGACCTGGTTGAGCTCCAGTTGAGGATGCCCTGTTGGTTTCTCTACCTCTCTGCAACCTTCCACCATCCTGAAGCAACCTGAGAGGGTGGAGAGGGTGAGGAACCACCCTGAGCATCCGCCTAGGACGAGTGCTGGCCCTTAGAGGACATGCAGAGGGCGAGGACCACGCAGCCCAGGGGAGCCCGCCAGCCCGTCCTTTTCACGCTGGGGAAGTTCCCTGAGAGTGACCGTCCACCTCAGGAGTACAGAGATGGGTGACATCACTGCCCAGTAGGAATCAAGAGAGAAACCAGGCATAGTGGTACTTGCCTATAATCCCAGCTATTCAGGAGGCTAAGACAGAGGATCACAAGTTCAAGGCTAGACCGGGCAACTTAGAGAACACCCGTCTCAAAAAATTTTTAAAAAGGGAGGGGAAGGGGTTGGGGATGTAGTGATAGAGTGTCTCTGGGTTCAATCCCTGGTACTACAAAAAAGAAATCGAGAAAGGAAGAGGCCTGGACTCTGAAGCCTGAAGGAGTGGTAATAATGACAGCCAACATTTATTGAGCATTTACTATGAGCTAAGCATGATGTTTGAAGCTTAACACCCAGCATCTCATTCAATCTTCACACCAGCCCTTTGAAGAAGATATAATCATTGTCATAGCAGAGACCAAAACCACATGGCTCCCACTGGGCAGAGCCTACTGCTGGCCACACGGCTCCCCCAGTGCACCTGACTCCACAGCGCTCAGAAAGGAGATCCCCGCCATCACGCCTGCAGCCCATCCCGTCTTCGGGAAAAACTCACCTTGTACCTGGCAAAGACATGCTGATAAGCAGAAGTTATTTGTCCTACTTGGGACCCTTTCTCTGCACATTGGGACCCTAGAGGACACCCGGCCTGGGAGTGGACCCTACAATAGCAATACATGCCTGCACATGTGTGCATGAATCCTAAACTTCAAATATAATTCCTGGCACTCGACCTGGGCTCAGGGAGGGGCGGTGGTCTCTCTCCTCTGGATCCCTCTACCCTCCCTGCAGGCATCCTGGATCTGTCTCCTGCTGGACTGCTGCAGCTAAGGAGAGACAGGCTGGTCCCCACCTGCTTCTGTGCTGTGCCCTTGGCTTGGACGACCTTACCAAGGCTCCCACCTGAAGTGCTGTGTAGGGGCTGATCACTGGGGACGCAAGAAGAAAGGCAACGAGGAATAACTGCAACCCCAAATGCAACCCTGGCAACCAGGAGAGAAACTCGGGACGCTACAACCAAATGGAGAGTTTGTGAGCTCTCGGCCACCTGAAATTACTGCACTTCTCCCCACCCCTCCCTGCGTGCTTAATAAAAGCTGACAGCTCGCATTGTTCTGCCGCGACAAGGTACGCTGAGTCCCAGTGATAGGGTGAGTGGAGCAGGGGGACCAAGGCGCCAGCTCTGGGGAGGGGCCAGAAGGAGGGGGAAGAAACAAAGAGGCCCAGCGGGGGCGGCTCTTAATCGGGGGCCTGGCAGGAGACCCTGGGAACGGCAGCCACTGACAGCAGAGACCAGGGGCTCCAGATGGCTTTTTGTCCTGATGCAATAAAAAATGTAATCTGACAGGCCCTGGGATGGGACTTGGGAAACAAAAGTCTATGGGGTGGGGAGCAGGAGGGGCCGGGTTAAAGGTATCAGAGTTGGGGGGGGGGAAGGAAGGGGCCATCTCTTCAAGCAGTTATGGGCTTTGCAAATGACATTTAATTCCAGAGGTGCACGCCAGGGACAAAGCCAGTTGTTTTCTGGTCTTGACAGGGAAGGGGAATTGGAAAAGCACCGGACATTTGGCCCCTGAAGAAAGGCGAGGCTTTGCCAGTTAACCACAGATGCGGGCTCTTTGCAGCCACATCCTCCTCCTCCCCCACCCCCAGTCATTAGAGGATGATATAAAGATACAGGGCTTCCTGGTGCAATTTAATTGCTCAAAGACCGAAAAGTGATGAGCTCCGTTGAATTGCACAGACGTCCTGTAGGAGACCAGCTGCCGTCTTAATGTGGCTTCTCAGAGGGGGACACACCCCCACCTGCTCCACGGGAGCACGCAGACGTCCAGGGAAACAGCGGCACCCCTGTGGCCTCTGAGGGGACTGTCGCTTTTTATTAAGTAATCTCTGCCTTTCAAATCGCTGCATGTTTTCCTCCCAGAGGTCCCGGTTGCTGTGTGGGCCCAGCGCACAGCAGGCTCCCGATAAATATTAAACAGCGGATGCTGGTGAGGTCTCCAGATCTCACTGCAGCGGGAGGCTTGCCACCCAGATGAGGGACCCCACGGTAGGGCTAGGGTGTGGTCACTGTGGATGTACAGCATGGAATTTAAGGTGTGATGGCTGAAGGGTCCTCAGGCAGAAAACAGAACAGGAAAGTTAGTGGATATTAGCAAATACCTCTTACAGAGACAAAAATGATAAAGCCGGAAGATGCATAGTTCCTTGGAGATGTGGACACAGGCACTCACTCTTACGCAGTGGTAGAGGGAAGAGGAAAGGCTGTTTCCAAAACAAGGTGTCCATATTGACCAAAATGTCAGTGTGTACCCTCTTTTACCCAGCAACCCCAGGAATCCACTCTATAGCAATAGTACAGACCTATGCAAAGTTGAGGACATAACAGTGCTCCTGGCAACATGGTTCATAAGATAAAAGGAAAAGCAACCTTATATTCATCATTAGAGATATTGAGGGTACCTCCATACAATAGAATACTCTATGGTTATTAAAACATAATGGGCTAGGGATATAGCTCAGTAGTAGAGCGCATGCTTAGCATATGCGAAATAATAATAAAAATGACTGGGTGTGGTGGCACACACCTGTAATCCCAGTACTTGGGAGGAGAATCACGGGTTCAAGGTCAGCCTCAGTAATTTAGCGAGGCCCTCAGCAACTTAATGAAACCCTGTTTCAAATTAAAAAATAAAATGGGGCTGGGGGTATAGCTCAGAGGTAGAATGTCTCTGAGCTACACCCCCAGCCCTATTTTTTATTCTTTATTTTGAAACAGGGTCTCGATAAGTTGCAGAGGGCCTCACTAAGTAGCTGAGGTTGGCTGCGAACCGGGATCCTCCAGTCTCAGCCTTCCAGGTACTGGGTTCGATCCCCAGTACCACACACACTAATAATAATAATAATAATAATGAAGTAAATCTATACCTACTGATGTGGAAAGACCTTTAAGACAGATTGTTAAGTGAAAGAAAAGCTAATCCAAAAGCAATACATACAACATGATACCACATACATAATTTTAAAAGACACCTAAATATCTAAATACGGGTGCATGAGCAAATCTGTATACAGAAACGATTCAGCAGTGGTTACCTTCGGATGTTTTAGGCAAAAGGAATGCTGGGAAGAGAATTGCAAAGGAGCTCTTTAGCATTTTGCTTTTATAATTTTTTTAAGGAAAATGTCTGTGCATTACTCACATAATTTAAAATTTAAATTATACAGTCGACAACATAGATGCATTTTAAGCACAAACTTTGGAGTCTGATCAGACCTTGAGCCTCAGCTCTCGGTTATGACTTCAAGTAAAGTGCTCCAATTCTCTGAGCTTCGGTTTCCTCCACTGTAGGCTGCAGGCATGATAGTACCTTCCTCACACAGTTGTTGAAAGATTTAGATGAGCTATGCAGAGAAGAGCTCCAGGCCTGACACGCACTCCGGGCTCAATGACCTGTGGCAATCGATGCCATCCTAGGACAAGGGCCTCTAAGTGTCTCTCAGGAGTGGGGAAGTAGGAGCCCAAATTGCTCAAGAGCCAAAGTCTCCAAGGTGCTGGGGAAATCGCGGCCAGCCTCAGCTTGCTCTCTCTCTCTCTCTCTTTCTCTCTCTCTCTCTCTCCCTCTCCCTGTCTCTCTCTCTCTTTCTACTTAGTGAGGCCCTCTGCAACTTCGTGAGACCCAGTTTCAAAATAAAGTATAAAAAATAGGGCCGGGGTTGTAGCGCAGAGGTAGAACGTCCCTGGGTTCAATACCCGGTACCACAAAAAAAAAATTATTTTTGAGGCCGGGCATGGTGGCACACGCTTGTGATGCCAGGGGTGTTCTACCTCTGCGCTACACCCCCGGCCCTATTTTTTATACTTTATTTTG
>PVJS01006506.1:0-59536 GCA_004027185.1 Glis glis | reverse complement strand
AAAAAAAAAATATATATATATATCATCATCAATTACTAGTAGCAAAATCAAATTCTTTAGTAGGACCTTATTTTCCACAATTGCTTGAGAGGAAAACACTACGTTTTCTGTCACTGAAGAATGTATTTGGTAATATCGTTCCCTTGCATTAATACACTTGGGTTTACCCTTAAAGAAGGTATCTTTACTGCAGTGAAAGCCATGATATGAAAGAAACTCAGAGGGTCAACAAATATTGTAATGGCCCAGAAGATTCTTTGTGGATAAGAGGCAACTTGAAACTACAGTTGATTTTGGGAACTCAAGAATTAAAGACTTAAAAAAAATCAACATTCCTTTAAACCCATGCATGACATATTACATATGATTTTCAAACATATATATATAAATTAACATTTATTCTTACACTATACAGCCTAGGTATTATCATTATGTGTTATTTTCTAAATGAAGATACTCCATAATCTTAATATAAATATAAATGTACTTAAGGGCTTAAAAAGAAACACATATTGCATAAAATAAATGAATACCAAATAGTATTTATATGTGATTACACAAGTAATTTGGGCTTTCTGGAAAATCTATACTTCATGTCTATACATCATATTGAAACTAGCACCAAGAGGAAGATAGAAGGTAACAGAAATTAATTTAGGTATGTAATGTTTTGCTTTCTACACATTCACATTTGTGTGGTTATTGGTATCAGAATTATGTAAATAAGCTATAATGCTGTGCTCTGTGACATGCAGGAAAAGAGAAAACTTTAAAACTTTCCTGGAAAACACATTAAATGTTAAACCATAAATCTATATTTTGCATAGTTTAAGAAAAGTTTTTCTTTAAATCAGAGTGCACAGAATTTAACACAGAATTTGTGTGAGAGTCAAAAAGATAAAAGAGTTAATGGTGTCTATTAAAGAGGGATCAAAATGTACTTATGTTAGTAATAAGATATATATACATGAGAAAAGGGGAGGGATGCACACTCAAATGATTTCCTATTTAGTAAAAGTGCTTGGCAAAATATAGCTGTATTCTTGTCAACGGATCCGGGACAATTATCAGTCACCACACAGACTTAATATGCTGAATTTAGTTTCTATCAGTGGATGTAAGTGGAAGAGAAATATTCTGAGATATTTTATTTCTGCTCTGAAGATTTATTTTTTATAGGATGTGGTTGCTATTTTTTTAGTGAAAATGTCCCACATGGACACTTTTACATACAAACTTATCTGTATAAGACATACGTGCCCACCATCCACCTTATACACATTCACACATACACGCCATATCTCTCAAAGGAAGGCCATTCTGTGTAGATAAACCATCTTGTATCTTTAGGTATGGGAAACACAAGTTGCATGGGTATATGCCTCAGCTACCACTTTCAATCATACTTAAATGTGCAGTTAAAGACTTTTGTTAATGTAAAGATATGCTTAATGGTCTTTTTTACTATGGGAATTATTTTGGAGGTGTTTGTAATATTAGTTAATTCAAAAATAATAGGAAAATTTATAAGTATAAAGCTAGAAGAACTTTCTTTCAAAGAGTAAATTATCACATATGAGTTCAACCATAGCTCTTTTAAACATACAAGTGAATGTATTTATTTTATGTTAAGGAGGCAGAATATTTTTCTTTAAAAAACCTGAACTGAATTAGATATTTAAATGCTGTACCAAATTACTCTTATGAGGCATGGACAAGATATCCCTATTTCTAAGGTGTTGAATTTATTAAATGTAAGCTTAATACATGTTTCCTTTAAAGGTGGTTAACTAGAATGGGTACACCGTAAGATCACTTTCACATTACTTATAAACTCTACAGTTAATGTACTATAGTGTATTATAGAATAAATAATTCTGTTTTAGCAACCATGATAATCATTTTAAAAATAATTCTATAGTGTTTCTTCATTTATAATTCATTAATTATATCATGGTCTTTTTATTTTCAAGGATAAAGTTGGCCTTTATCCTTGTAGAAGGTCAAATTCATTAACAGCATATGTATGAGGGTTTAACTTCTTACATTTGTAAAAAGTTGAACTTCAGAACAAAACAATATAATGTGAAAGTGGGCACCATGTTTTGATAGTTGATTAACACTGATGTAATGATTCTATACATTTTCCACTTATACTAACTTAGATAATTCAGACTGTTTTATTCCTAAGTGTGAATTTTCACAGGAGAAATCTGGCAGGTAGAGATCCTCACCATCATCTGAACACTCGAACTGGACTTCCTTTTCTGAATTGACCAGTCAAAGAGAAAGGAAAAAGAAATACGACCGGTTGAATTTTAAATACCAAAAGCATGGAGTACAGAATAATTTTGTCTTCAAAGAAGAGCTATAAGTTGGCTAGAAGAAAAAAAAAGTTCTGAAAATGTTTCTTTCTATATAGAATAGTAGTACAAATCAACATCTTAATAGGAACTGTGGGCTCTCCATCACTGAATGTTATAGAAAACCCCAAAAGAAGACATTTGGACAATTTATAATATCACATTTCTACTAATGAAGGATTGGAAAAATGCAGATATCAGCTATACTTTTTGAAATCTAAACTGAATAAAATAAGCAGAAGGAAGACACAATTGCAGGTTGAGGAAAGTAACTGGAGAACGGAATGCCTCCCGACGGGTATCACAAGTGTGTTGGCACTACGGCTCTGGAAACTCCCAAACTGCACAGAGACAGGTGGGAAGAAATGACAGGTATGAACGTGAGAAGTGACAAGTGATTTCCTATGTTATACTTTCAATATTAGTTGACCACCTGACTTTGAGTCAAGCCCAAATGTCAGAATATTAATTAATTCCCAAGAATGTTGACATGTTGATGAGGAATGTATGCATCTGCCATTGGGAGAGAAAGAAAAGGATTAAAAAGTAAAACATTTAGGTGACACTCTGGAAAGATAACAAGCACTTTTATGCAAATATAAAATTACATTCCATCGAAAGTAAACTCCATTGAAACAAAATACAAGTACTAGAAACTAAATTGTATTATTTTGATTAGAAATCCAAGAAAGTCAAAACATCCTGCTGTTATCTTTCTTGAAAGATTTTTGTAATATTTGCTCAGAATATAAAACTCAAAAATGTCTCTAAACCTCATGTCAGAAACACAGGAACAATTAAGACCTTAGGAAAACTGCCCAAGCAGAGAAATTTGGCCATTTGACATTTGATTTCCTAGATCTGTTTTTTCCTAGGTTACACCCTTTGGCAACATTCAAGAATATATCATAATTATTTGGAAAAGTATTTAGCTTTCATCATGGTATTTTGGGACTGTAGTAGAACAGAGAGGCTTTAGACATTCAATTTCTATAGGAACTCTAGAGAAGAGTATTATTTTTCATGATTACTTAATATATAAACAAACAGAAAAGATACTTTAAAATTACCCATGTTAATCATCTTTGTGTGTTAAATTATTTCATATTCAACCTGCATCCTTTGTCAAGAACTCTAAGAAATAAAAGCTGTAAAGACTCGAGACTTATACGTAACATTTAAAAATTATCCAGCATTTTAAAATTATCTGAAAGTCAGAAATGGTTTAAGATCACCCATTGAACTTACCTTTACTCCATCTGGTTTCTTCAACAAACTCTTGGCTGCTGCAAAGTGAGAGTAAAATCAGTTTAGTGAGTTATCCACAGACACCCAGAGCCAGGTGATAAGACAATCAGATTCTTGGCTCCTGCTGTCACCTTTGCTGGGTTACGGCCAACATATGCCAAGTTACCAAGATCACACTGATGAGCGCGAGCTTACAGAACACTGAAGTACAGTATCACTTTTCTGGTTTTCCACAACAAATTTAGAACTAAATTCTTAGGTAGTTCATGGAATAAAATTGAACACTTTGCCAGTTGTATTATTGGACTTTATTTCACTGTTGGTTGCGAAAAGGATACTGGAACTTTAACTGGACTATCCTTTTGTAATCCAGAAAGTTGGGATCAGTCTTTAGACATCAGCTGACCTTGTTTACATGTTCATTCACATCACAACTATGGCGATTATGTCAGTTCTGCCACTGAAGCCCCTCTTTCTAGAGGTTGAAAACTCATTTGTAAAAATTTGCTCTGGCTAAATAACATTATATTTTTGAAATCAGGCAATTTCAGTTTTATAAAAATATTAATAACTGTATTTAAAACAAAATGGTATATTATTGACCTAGAGCAAATTTTTTAAACGCTTAGCATATGACCTTAAAAATGGCACTATGCATTTCTTTTATACTTCAAAAATCGAATACAAAGGCTTCCTAAACAATCACCTTTAAAATTGAAAACCTAAAACCCATAAATCTTTAATAAATCAGAAAAACCCTAAAGTATATGGTTGTATATGAAACTTCATTTTCCCTGGAGGGGGAGCCTTTGTTACTCCTTTTGTTACTGAACTTCTTGAGTACATTAAAAGGTAAAGTCATCCTTTCAAAAAATACACTTATGAATGGGTGCATACACAGTGACAGTGAACAGATGACATAACTGTCATTGACAATCAGTACATCAAGTGTAGAATACTCATGAATATGCAGGACAAAGAATGTACTTCTGTTAAATGTTAATTATATATAATTATTTAAGTAGATCAAAATAGAATTTGGCATCTGAAGTGGAAATATTTGGCTATAATAAACTGCCTGAGCATAGCATTTCCTAATATTTCTTTGATTTGGGATATTTTGATTATCACATTAGTATAATTTTAATATTTTTAAAGATAAAAAGGCTAAATTTATTTAGTCTTTAACCACAAAGCTATTAATTTATTATCAATTGAGATTGTTAAGAAATAGTTGCCTTAGGTATAATACTGTTTGTCTGAAGCTAAAAAGCAGATTAAGTAAGTCCTGCGGCAGTTAATAGGTTAGAAAGCAAATAATAATCAGAATAATTGGAACTGCAGTAGCAAGCAAAGAAAAGACAATGATTTGGGGTAAGCAGCGATTTGGCCTGGGAGATACAGAAATGTCCCTTTTGGTTACTATTCACCTTACCTCACAAGATATACATTCCACATACAGAGAGAAAAGAAAAAATAAAAACAACTTTATAACCATATACTTATGGACAGATTGTTTTAAAGACCATGTTTGGCAATGAAAGAGAATGAATAAAACACTCGAAACTAAAATGTAGTATCACGTACAAGATGTTGTAACTGAGTCTAATGTTATTCAGTTGACTTTGAAGTGATGGATTAAAAAAAAGTTTGCTTTTCATGCTAAGACATTCAGAAACAATATAAAATCCACATATTAGTCATGAAATTTTAGTTTGTAGGATGATGAAAGGGAAAATATAAGGCAAACAAAAAGCTTTTATAAATGGGTACAAACATTAATTGAGGTCCAATTTATGCTTAAGAGTATATTTAACATTTCAACAAGATACAAAGTTTTAATTCTGAAGTTATTTTTTTAAGTTAGTTTGCCGTTAACAATATATATTAATTAAGTCATCCTACCTTTTAGTGATTCACAAATTACTGGGCCAAAGTGAAATATTAATTTATTTGGATATAGTATATATTACTTAATACTTAATGAAACGGCACTGAACTCACCTATATAAATGCCAACCACATTAGTCAAGTGTTTATAAAACAAGTGACTGGACAAAGGTAGCAACACAGTTTTATTACACCAAAGGAACTGGACAAAATACAACTAACCAACACAGTCCCTCGTTTTGTAGCACTGCAGATTTTACTATTATTACAGTTGCTGTTTAGCAGCCTATGGCTTCATGTTGTCTCTAGCTTGATGGAAAGAGGGGAAAGGTGACCATTTACTTAATACAGCTGTAAGTAATAACTGGAAGTTGGTTGAAGGACACTTGATAATGATACAATAGATCATCACCTGATGTTACTAAAACATCCAGGCTAGGTAAAATAAAGAACTGAATGGTGGATAAATTGATCCTTAAGGTCACTGTTAAGTAAACAGTTTGCAAACTAAAGTGGCAGTATTTTTTGCATTAGTTCTGAGCTGTTCTAAGTCTAAATGTTCAAACTCTAAGTTTATCAAATGCAGCTTAGTTGCTGCTTCACTTCCTCCCCATATGTAAGGCTGATTAGTATTTACCAGAATTTGGCCGGGCGTGGTGGCGCACGCTTGTAATCCCAGTACTTTGGGAGGCAGAGACCGGAGGATCCGGGTTTGCAGCCAGCCTCAGCGCGCGCGCTCTCTCTCTCTCTCTCTCTCTCTCTCTCTCTCCTTAGTGAGGCCCTCCGTAACTTCGTGAGACCCGGTTTCAAAATAAAGTATAAAAAATAGGGCCGTGGGTGTGGCGCGGAGGTAGAACGCCCCTGGGTTCAATCCCCACTACCGCAAAAAAAAAAAAAAAGTATTTACCAGAATTTGAATTTTAGAAACCTGGTGCTCTAAGAGAAGAGAATCTGCCAAAGAAGGAGGCTCCAAAACTCAAATTATGTCTGGAAATAATTTACCCTTTATCTCCATTTTGGAGAGTCACTTTTACAATAAAGAAACCTTTTGGCTTCTTTGGCTCTTATTTAACAAGCTTACTCATACCAGGAATCATTTTGAGGAGCATGCATTATCCTATGCTATCCCTGTGTAGTAGGTTCTAAGTTTTGAGTTAGCTTTGACAGTTGCAATCACTCTCATAACATGCCAAGATACTACTGTACTTTGGAAAGAACTTAGGCCTAAGAGAATTGGGTCCCACGATATTGATCTTCTTTGAAAAATCTTGCTTATTGGAATTCCCTATGAGAATGAGACCAAAAAATGTATTCATAGTTATTAATTTATGAAATATCAATTAATGAATTCTAGGTTTGAAATGTTGAGTTTCAAAATGAGGGAATACACATCTTCACAATTTGTGTGCAACCAGCATTCGACAGATGGGTGTCTAGTCCTGCATAAGCACTGACCATTGGCCAGAGGTGCCTGGGGTGCTCCTGTGAGGGAAGCAGTTCCATGAGGCTTTGTGGCAGACAGCACCCAGGTGGAGTACTACTAATGGCAGCCACAGGTGTGGAAGGAATCTATGCCATACATTGACCATCCCAAAACAAGGGTTTTCCGAATTAATCGATTTTGGGAATTCCAAACTGAATGAATGAATGAATGAATGAATAAATGAATGAATGAATAAATACTACTAAAGAGGAGAACAGATGATAAGGATCAGAGTTCTTAACATATGTACCTGAAAAATTCCTTGTAGCCAGCATAGTTGTCAAGATGGCACCCTGTTAAAGAAATAAGAGAACAAAATCAATGCTGCCTCTGCAAATCTTTTACGTAACAAACAATCCCGATAACAAATCCTCTCCAGGTCTCATTTTCAGATAGGGGACTTCTGAATGCTTCCTTTTGTTGGTTGGTTTCCTGAGAGTCCTAGGCCCGCATCCCTCATGAAGCCGGGACCGCTCTAATGTGTGGTCCACATTTAGATTATTAAATTGCCCAGGTGTTTTCCACTGAGGGGAGAAACCGCAGCACGTGTGCCACATTGATTTTAGCTCTTCACCAAGGTTTTGATTCTGGTGCATATTCCATTTTCCCAAGACCCCAAAAAGAATAATAAGAGCATTGAGATCTACACATTTCAAAGCTTTTGCTAAAGTTATTTTCCCACTGTAGGACTTCACTTCTCACTCTGCCAAATCTACCTACCTACAAAAATGTAAAATTTCTTACCTTTAATTTTCGCCTAGCATTAAACTTCTTCAAGCAGTCTACAGTCTCCTGTCTGTGCATCATGGAAGCAACAGTAGAACGTTGCTGGAAGAAGAGGAGAAAAAGTGACTTAGTGGAGAATATTTAAAATATACTAAGTATAACAGTATCTTCAACTTCATTAAATCTTTATTAATGGTGCCTGCAGTCATATGATCAATCTATAAGTCATATGATCAACTTGGCAATTTGTAATTGCCAAAGTTACCTAAAAATAAAATAATAATTTTGTTAAGACTATTAGTGACTAAGTTGAAATATTTATGTAAAGAAAGTATAGCAATTAATTATAACTAATTTTCCAAATTATCTTTATTTCAATAAGACTTTAATCAAAATTCTATTGGGCTGACTTTTATTTACTTAGCATCATATTTATTGCCAAAACATTTGACACTCATCCCTAGAAATTTACTAAAGATTTTAAATTCCCTCCAAGTTTCCCTTTTTTTTCTTGGTATTTCTAAAGTATATTCATACTATAGTGGCCATTTTTTTCTTATGCTACTAAAACTCTACTCGGAACTTTCAAGTCACATACATGTTTCTAAAGCTGCTTACTGGTATATAATTGAACTCTGTCTTTTTCTTCTGGGATGCATTAAATCTTGGTGGTATTTTCTTAACCTGTGTGTTCATAAGTACTGACAATATCTGATACAGGGAATACGTGTTCCTTGTATTATTATAGATGATATTTACCTAGTAATCTGTGCAGATCAGACTTTGCTAAACAAAATGATGTTTTTCACCATTATAAAATTCATTTTCTTAAGTACCTCGGGTCAAATATGAATTCATTCTGAGTTTCATTTTTTTCTGCAAAATTATTTTAAGTCCATGGAAAATAATACCAATGGAGGGTTTATTTCTCCTTGCAATTCCCGAGGGTTTTGGAGAACTATTACTTACACAGATCCATGGGTGCTTCAGCGCCTCTGAGGCCGTGATGCGTTTGGCAGGGTTGATGGTGAGCATCTTGTTGATGAGGTCTTTGGCTTCAGGAGTCACTGTGTCCCATTCTGGAGATGGAAACTTCAGAGACAAATTTATAGAGTTTTAAAACATAGACATACCCAGGCAAATGGATTAGAGCCAATCACATTAATCATATCTCTAAGTAGTAAATTTCTTCATAAATTTACATTTTGTATAAGTTAAATTATATCTGAAATAGATAAGCTGATCTATGTATACTGCCCCCATCCATATATAAAATTACATATATTAAAGAGTAACTGATATGGGACCAATATTATGTACTAAATTCCATATTATATATAGTAAATCCATTATAAAGTTTAAAAATAACAAAAATTTATCTATTTCTCTCAAATATCTTTGCTGTAATCTGAAAATGAAATATTATGCAATTTTCCTCTTAATTATTTGCAAAACTCAATAAAAGCACAAATGTCACGTGTGTTGGTATCATCACACTACCACGCCATGGAACAACATGAGGCTTTATGGGCTTCCACATCTCATGAGCAATAATAGCTGAGATAATAAAATGGCTTCAGTTTCCAGGTCCAAACTGCACTGGGAAGAAATATGATACTACAAGAGCTTCAGCAGGATTTTAGGTAAACACCTCAAGAAAGCATTTACAAATTACAAAAATTTCACCAAAATGCATGAGAGTAACCAACTCTTAACAGCTTCCATTGGTAATCCATGGTTACATGAGCTACTATACAGTGAAGCTACTTATCCTCTTTCTTTATGTTAACTTTATCAGTATTTAACCTTACTTCCATAAAAATAGCATATTTAGTAGAAATAATATTTTTAGTGGGTTAAGACAAATTTACATTAGTTGCTAAATGACAGAATATTGGGTTCTTTCCCAATTCATGAATTTTTATAGACAATCTTGAAAAACAAAGCCAAGTGGCCAAGAGGAAGATAAGAAAAGTGCTATTGACTTGTTAACTGCGTATATCTGTTGCCAGTTTAACAATTGCCATTTTTAATTTCTGAAGCTTATCTTGCGCAGTTATAAAACTTGGTAATTGTTAGGAACTGTTGGAGAAACATTCCAGGCTGAGTCTCAGTGTCGTGCAGGTCTCCTGCCAGCAAGTGAGGGTTGCTTCAGCCTGAAGAAAGGTAGCCCTTATCCTCATTTTTCTAGTTTCCACAAAGGCACTCCTCCACCGAGCACAGGTCCTGTGGGACTGTGTCTAAGCACAGAGGGGCTAGTTCTGGTCTGTAAAGATGGTCGATGTGCTAGTTGTGGGCATGTAATAATGATTGGTCTGGCTAGAAAGGAATGCTTCAAAATTAAAAGAATATACATTGTAAATTCTTGATTAACTGATATACATAGCTATCTGAATAGAACATTTTAATGAAAATCCACTGAAGAGCTCATGAGACCTGATAGAATATGTTAGAATATGATAAAGTCTTTCTATATCTACTGCTCTTACTTCTGTCTTGAACTTTTAACTTGTGCACAGAAGGTGAACCCAATACTGTTTATTTTTCAGTTATTCAACTTAATAATACATGGAAAGCATACCCAAACCCTGCACTTGGATTTCCAAAAATCTGTATGAGGTGGAACCTGAGAAAGTAATAAATTGTACTAATAGAATACAGTCATATGCCACATAATGATGTTTTGGTCAATGATGGACCAAATATATGACTATGGTATTATATGTTTATAATTGAACTTAAAAATTTCCATTGTTTAATGACATTACAATCATTACAACATCATAGCACAATGCACTGCTCATGTGTTTATGGTAATGCCAGTGTAAATAAGCTTACTGCACTGCCAGCCACATAAAAGTATAGTAGATACAATCATGTACAGTACATAATACTTGGTAATAAATAGCTGTTACTAGTTTATGTATTTACTGTGCCATATTTTTTATTGTTATTTTAGAGTATACTCCTTTAATTTCTTTAAAATGTTTACTGTCAAATTACATAATGTTATGCCAGCAATGCCTCATACATCACGTGTTTCTTGCATCTACTGATGTATCAAGAGGCCATGTCCAGGGATTGACCTGTAGCATCTGGCTTTGTGGAAGTGCACTCTATTGTAGAATGACAAAGCCACCTAATGATACATTTCCCAGGAAGCATCTCCATCATGAATCACCACATGGCTATGTTTATCCGTGAACACAAAGCTAACCTATCAAGGAAAAATAGAAAATTAAATCCTTCCTCTTCAGATATGGAACCTAATTTATGAATGTGTGTGTATACTTTCAAATATTCTGATTATAAATTAAATGTATTAGAATTGTGATACTGTGACTTAAAAATATTTCTCAATTGTTGAACCCATTGTTCAAATGAAAACTTGCATACAAGTTCATTAGGTAAACCAGACCACCCTCCAGAAATCAATGCTGACAGTGAAATGATCTTCTTTTGATACACAGATCACTGCAAAGTATTATTGGCATATAATTAAAAATTATGTGATAGACATTTTAGATTATAATTAACTAAACAGGCAGTAATTATCTCTGAAACAGAAATATTTTGATTTTTTATATTTTATAGAGCACTAAGATCTGAAAATTTTGACAAGTCTTTCCTTAGAGACTTCAAACTCCTTTCAATTTTAGAGACAGTGAGCTAAAAGGACATATAAAATGTGCATATTTGCTACACTTCTCACTCTTTATCTTCCTTTTCCTAAAGAAGAGGGAAGTAGTAAGTGAAACTGCTGGAAATTATGGTTAAAAGAACAATGAAAAATATGACTCTTGGTCAATAACAAAAACAAACCCCCAGCTAAAACAACATGAATACTTGTTACATACATCATAAGCTCCAGCCTTGATCTGCTGATAGAGTCTGTGCTGGTCTTCATCCCAGAAGGGTGGATACCCCACCAGTAGGATATAGAGAATGACACCTGGAGGAAATCAGCAGAGTAACATAATGTAAGTCACACTGACAACAAGAACTTAAATGTGGCTGATCCATGGTTATAAAGTTGTACCCACTAAACCAGAAGGAACTGCTCTGTTGGAAAACTCAAAAGGTTTTATGATTCTTTCTGAAGCACTCTGTGGAGGGAGAGCGCTTCCCCTCTCAGGCTCAGGAACTCTGATGACATGTCAGTCCATCACATGGACCAAAAATTCTAAAGTGGTGTAGCAGCAACATCTAAAGATAAAAATCACTTGCCATTTTCAGTGACACATTCTTTTACCTCCCTGCAGTCTTATCTATCTAGATTCTGTGTAGGTTGAAGGCTAAAAACTTAACATGTTATTTATTTCCTCATACTTAGTTTGCTGGTAATTAGGACATTTTGGTGAGTGATGGAATTTTGATTTTTTTTTTTTGCGGTACCAGGGATTGAACCCAGGGGCGTTCTACCTCCGCGCTACACCCCCGGCCCTATTTTTTATACTTTATTTTGAAACCGGGTCTCACAAAGTTGCGGAGGGCCTCACTAAGTAGAAAGAGAGAGAGAGGGAGAAACAGGGAGGGAGAGAGAGAGAGAGAGAGAGATAGAGCGAGCTGAGGCTGGCCGCGAGCCCGGATCCTCCGGTCTCCGCCTCCCAAAGTACTGGGATTTCAAGCGTGCGCCACCACGCCCGGCTTGGAATTTTGATTTATAAATTCATGCTTTAAATAGCCAAGGTCGCTGGGAGTGTGGATAACATATAAGAAGACTAAACTCTTTTCTCTTCAGTAATCTTAGTCTTCAAAACTAGAGTTTTTTTTTTGTGTGTGTGGTACCAGGGATTGAACCCAGGGGTGTTCTACCTCCGAGCTACACCCCCGGCACTATTTTTTATACTTTATTTTGAAACTGGGTCTCGCGAAGTTGCGGAGGGCCTCACTAAGTCGCTGAGGCTGGCCGCGAACCCGGATCCTCCGGTCTCCGCCTCCCAAGTAATGGGATTACAAGCGTGCGCCACCACGTCCAGCTAAAAGTAGAGTTTTTTAATGAAATAGCTAGACCAACATTACTACAGAAGAGTATATATTAGAGGAAAGTGAAAGGGAAGGGAGGGTGAAAGGGCACATAAAATTTAAAGGAATAAACAAACATTTGTAATATGTCTTGATATCTTTTTCATAAATATGTAATTTAGTAATTTTCCCTTGGTATCTGTATGGGATTGGTTCTAGGACCACCCACAGATACCAAAATAGGTGGATGATATAAATTTATATATATATAAATTTATATAAATCCCTTACATAAAATGTGTAGCATTTTCATATAACCTATGCACATCTTCCTGTATATATCATCTCCAGATTACTTATAATACCTAATACAATGTAAATGCTATGTAAATAGTTTTTATGTTGCATTGTTAGAGACCAATGAAAGAAAAAAGTCTATGTTCAATACAGATGTAATTTTTTCAAACATTTTTTTGATCTGTGGTTGGTTGAGTTCACAGATGTGGAACCCACATGCCAATGGCCAACTGAATTTACAAATTAATTAAATCAACATATATTTAACTTTTAAATAAAAAAAAACTTCTCTTGAAACCTATCTACAATCTAGATGCCTCCTGTTTTGACATTATGGTCCTCTTTATCAAATATTCCTCCTGCTATTCTTCAAATACTTTATTGACTTGCTTAAGGTCTTCAGTTTCTTTTCTAGCTCATTTTCCTAGAGGAAGGTCTGCCATTCCTCTGACCTCTCCTGTGTGCTCTGATCTTGCTGTGTTTCCTTAAGCCTGGAAAACTGAGAGGGAAGTAGGACACATGACACTCTACCTGGAAGCCCTGGAACTCCTTTATTCCCTTATCAGAGGTGGCCTCTTGGTTTCTGTACCTGTCTTTGTTGGGTAGATCTAGCCTTGCTCCTGTCCATCAGTCTGGACATCTTCATACAAAAGGTACTGTTGCTGCTAAAATGGCTTAAAGCAATGGTTTAATTGCTTTAGACTTTCATAGACTACTGCAGGAAGATACAGTTCAAAGCAGATTTTAAAGTTACAAAATCATTACTCATATGCTATAGTTTGGATCTTGAATGTACTCCCAAAGACTTGCATGTGAGAGGCTTGGTCCCAATGAGGTGCTGGAACCTTTGAGAGGTGAGGCCTAGTGGGATGTCTTTCAGTAATTGGGGGTATGCTCTTGAAGGGAACTGTGGGACCCTGATTCCTTCTTCCTTTTTGTTCCCTGCCCACATGAGTTTTGCTCTGCCATGCACTCTTGCCATGAAGTACTGCCTTGCAACAGGTCCAAAAATAATGGAACCAATGGGTCATGGGCTGGAGCCTCCCAAACCGTGAGCCACAATAAACCTCCTCTCTTTATAAGTTATCCTGGGTATTTTGTTATAGTGACAGAAAGCTGACTAACACACAGCAAAACATTTCAACCAACATTTTTCAATTAACAAAAAACTATTAAGGCTTTTAAATTAAGGCTGAAAGTTATTTTACCATAGTGGAATTATTTTAAAAAAAGACTGGAGAAAACTGCAGTATATTAGTACCTCACCTTTACAACATGAAAGTAAAATTTCCACCTTTCATTACATCACAGACTTAATGTGCATTCATTTAAATCTGTTTTGGTATTTTTTTACTAACTGATGTAACAGACGCATCAAATGACAATGATGATGGTCCTGATGATGATCAATGTCTGTGTTTATGTTCCCAGAACATGAGTAGAAAATAAGCCGTGCCTAAGTAGTTTTAGCCCTCTTCTATGGCTTGCAGGTTGAAGAAGAAACATTTGCTTTGCCATGGCAATAATCTCTGTTGAAAATGGACATTTTCCTAATGAGCATCTGGGGTTAGGTTGTCATCAAATTATTAAACAGACTCACAACTGAGACAGACATCTTTGCATTCTGAACTCAGGCTGTTGTTCTTGTAAACTATGTCTGCAGTTGATATTTCATGTGCTCCTCTGGGAAAGGAAAACTCATAGAGGACTCATGCCCTGAGAAGAGAAGCCAATACACACAAAGATGTCTGCAATTTAATTATTTGATTGAGGAGTTCCTATGAAAAAAAATTTACTATTAATAAAACAATAGCCGGGCATGTTGGCGCACACCTGTAATCCCAGTACTTCGAACCAATAGGAAGATCGAAGATCCAAGGTAAGCCTCAACAACTTAGTGAGACCCTCAGCAAGTTAGACCCTGTTTCAAAATACAAAATAAAAACAGGCTGGGAATATAGCCTGGAGGTAGAATGCCCCTGGCTTCAATCCCCAGTGCCAAAATAATTTTTTTTAAAGTCATAGGCACTGATGTGAAATTATTAATGTCTCTCAAGATAAACACTGTTCCACAGCTTCTTTTGATTTGTCATTAGACTAAAATCCAAGGACCTTCTGAGTTCTGCTCTCTTTTGGTTCTATTTTCTGAAGATACAGAATAACTATGAGAAATTTTCAAAATGATATTCCATATCAATAAATTATAGGTGCCATTTGTTGAATAGTTAGATGTGTTTCAATATACTACCTCATTTACTCCTTGTACAGTGCTTTGTGGTAGAAATTGTTATTATACCCATTTCCAAGACAGAAAAATGAGGCTGAGAGATTAAGTAACTTAACTACTTGAGCCATAAGCAGGCATGACATGGGAATGCCCTAAAGATTCCCTGAAGCCACTTTTTCTTACATGAATTGTCACGTAAAATTTTACATGGTGCATCATCTGAGAGAACTTGACCACTGGTGAAAGGGTCCATTTGGTCTGGCTTTAATTATTTCCTGCAGTCACCTTTTCTTTTAGCTATGTTTTTATTTTTTTTTGCGGTACCGGGGATTGAACCCAGGGGCGTTCTACCTCTGCGCTACACCCCCGGCCCTATTTTTTTTTATACGTTATTTTGAAACCGGGTCTCATGAAGTTGCTGAGGGCCTCACTAGGTAGAGAGAAATAGTGAGAGACAGGGAGGGAGGGAGGGAGGGAGGGAGAGAGAGAGCGAGAGAGAGAGAGAGAGAGAGAGAGAGAGCGAGAGTGAGCGCTGAGGCTGGCCGCGAACCCAGATCCTCCGGTCTCCGCCTCCCAAAGTACTGGGATTACAAGTGTGCGCCACCACGCCCAGCCCTAGCTATGTTTTTTGTTTTGTTTTGTTTTGTTTTTGCAGTACCGGGGATTGAACCCAGGGGTGTTCTACCTCCGCGCCACACCCCTGGCCCTATTTTTTATACTTTATTTTGAAACTGGGTCACATGAAGTTGCGGAGGGCCTCACTAAGGAGAGAGAGAGAGAGAGAGAGAGAGAGAGAGAGAGAGAGAGCTGAGGCTGGCCACGAACCCGGATCCTCCGGTCTCCGCCTCCCAAAGTACTGGGATTACCCTAGCTATGTATTTTAACAAGTGATTACTGTGAAGTGTTTGTTGTTCTCACTGAGAGTTTGTATCACTAGAAAAATTCCAATTTGCCTTTTTTTTCATAACCTTAATGTTTCACCTCTTTCTCCTAGGTCAGAGCAAAAGAGATAAAAATAAAAAAATAAACCAAACCAGCTCTTTTTCTCTTTCTATGTAACTAAGGCACCAACAGCTTTGTTTTTGTCTTACAAAAACATTTCAGGGGTGGTGATGTGACCTCTCCAATACTGGGTGTCTCTCATGATCTTAGCAGCCTTTCATAATCACTGCCTACATATTTTTATTAGGAGTTGCTAAATGATGTTTTTGAATTCTATCCCATCTTCTTTAGAGTAAGAAAAACTTCAGGAGCTACTTGGTAACTGAGGTACAGTTCACATAGGAAAGGAAGGACAATCATTTATTTATTTTCCTCTTTATTAACCAGTTTTAAAAATAATTCACTGGCTCCCAAACACCCCCCAAAGGTCAGGTTTTAAAATAATTTAAACTATTCAGACTCATGGATTTAGACTTTTTGATATGCTTTAATCCATCATTGCTCTTTTGCTTAGTGATCCTCTAACTGTCCCTTCTCTGACCAGTGCATGCTTCTTTGGGTCTTGACTCCTCTTAATACAAGCCCAGTGGCCTTTACCTTTTTATTTTGCTCATGGCACTAGATGCTCCTGAGTCATTTTATACTTTTCCTGATCCAGACTTGGAATCAACCACTACTACAAGAAGTTCTAGCTCCTTTTAGTGGCAAATAGTATTCCGAGACCAAGGCTGCACACTTACATGTGCTCTGTGGGAACTAGAGGTTTCTCAACAAGTAAACTGAGAAATGAGGAGAAGGAGAGAGGAG
The DNA here is from genome assembly GCA_004027185.1 of Glis glis. NCBI lineage: Eukaryota > Metazoa > Chordata > Mammalia > Rodentia > Gliridae > Glis > Glis glis. The sequence goes on along the minus strand of PVJS01006506.1, from coordinate 42,588 downwards.
TGGAACCTACACATAAAAGGAGACTTAAGAGACCTAAGAGACCAAACTAGTAACAAAACTGTGACACCTGAGGGCAAATAGGAAAATGATATTTCATGACATTAAGTAATTATTAAATCTAAAAATTAGTATTGCTGTCATACTTTAAAAAGCGCCTTTTTCTTTGTAGATGTATTGATGTGATGTCTGGATTTGAATACAATATCTTGAGATGGGGATAGTGGGGGATTACATGAGATGAGATCAGTTGTCAATTCATTATACTATTCTCTCATTATCTGTTTTAAATTTTCCACAAGAAAAAGGTTAAAAAGCTATTTTTTGACACAGCTGCTTCCCTATAACATTTAAAAACAAATGTTAAAACTAGTTTTCATTATCTTACATATAAACTTGTGCTTGGGAAATACTAGAGATGTTTGATTAACACGAGTTTTGGGAAGCACTGATTATGTAGAATACATTATCAAGAACATTCAATACATTTTAATACAAGCTAATATTAGAAAAATGATTAAACCTATAAGCACACTAATGATTAAACAGTCTAAAGGCTGTTCTTATGAAAGAAGAGATGAAGAAGAAATTTTGAAAAATCTGAGTAGAGGGAAGTTAATGGAACAATCTACTCAAGACATCCACTCACCCTTGGTGAGTAAAGGGGCACACTGTGAAGTGACATGCAAATGATGTGGAGTTCGGAAGCGCACAAACAACTATATGAGGGACAAGTGTAGCTCACTCTTATCATGTTGTAGTACCTTAAGCAAAATCAAAACAAAAAACCCACCTACCAATGCTATGCTGTTCTTGTTACAATAGACACAAATGACCCAATCAAAAAATGGGCAATTGAACTAATAGACACTTCTCAAAAGAAGAAATATAGGAAAAATTGTTTAACATTAGCAATCAGGGGAAAACAAATCAAAACTACACTGAGATTCCATCTAACTCATCTGACACCAGGCAGAGATGAGTGCTTGGGCCTGTCAACAGCTGTGTCCATCGATCTGACAGGTATAGCTACTATATAATAACAAAAGCATCATGTTATCTGTTCTTTCAATTATGTTAGATAAGTCAGAAACTGATAGTTTTTAGCAAAATCTCCTGATAATAAATTATAAAGAAGCTGAGTGTGGTGGCATACTCCTATAATCCCAGTACTTGAGGGGCTGAGACCGGATGATCACAGATTCAAGGCCAGCCTCAGCAACTTAGCAAGACCCTGCTTCAAACTAAAAAATAAAATAGGGCTGGAAGTGTAGCTTGGAGGCAGAATGCCCCTGGGTTTAATCTTCAATACCTAAATAAATCAATAAATCAATAAATAGTAAAGATAAATAGTAAATGTCAATGCCCCCCCCAAAAGGTCCATATATCTGTCTAAGACATCCATGGACAATGTGCAATGACTAAATGTTTGTGTCCCTTTAAAATTCACATGTTGAAATTCTAATCCCAGTGTGATGGTAGATGGGGGAGGGTTTGGGGGAGGCACTTAGGTCATGAGGGTCATAATACTCATGAATGGGATTAGTGATCTCATAAGAAGAGGTCAGAGAGCTAGCTAGCTTGCTTATTTCCATGTGAGGACACAAGAAAAAGATGGCTGTCTGTAACTTTGAAAAGAGCCCTCATTAGACCCAGACCCCACCATACTTGCACCTTTATCTTCAATTTTAAGCATTCGGAACCCTGTCTGTGTTACTTTGTTAAAGCAGCCACAGCTAACTAAGCTAGCACCTGTTTGCAACCACTGCCATGCACTGTGTAGGAATCCTCAAAACTGCCGCCCTAAAGGGAACTGCAACTAATAGTTCCGTGCTGCTCGGTGTCGGCACACGTCAGAATCACCTGGCAAGCTTGCTGAAGTGCAAATTCCTGAGCCTCAAGCCAGACACTTTATTTTTCCTATTCTGTTAAAAAACAAATAAAATTCTGCTTAAACACGTAACTCCAAATTTTATATTAAATAGATGTACAGTTTGTAATTGTAATTATCAAAAGTGTTAAGTACAGTTACACTGCTATGAAACAGATCTCTGGAACTTTTTCATCTTGCAACACAGAACTATACCCAGTAAACACTGATTTCCTCTCCCCTTCCCCAGTCTTTGGTAATTCTATTTCTGCTTCCTGTTTCTATGGATTTGACTGTTTCAGATATTTCATATGAATGAAATCATACAGTATTTGCCCTTTTGCAACTGGCTTAATTTTGTTTAGTATATTGTCCTTCGGGTTTATCCATATACCATGTTATAAAATTTCTTTTTTAGAGTACATAGCATTCTTTTCTCGGTAAAAAAAAAAAAAGAACCTAGGGGCATTCCACCTCTGAGCCATACTCCCAGCCCTATTTATTTTTAATTTTGAAACAGGGTTTCACTAAGTTGCTGAAGGTCTTTGCCAAACTGCTGAGGCTGTCCTTGAACCTGCCACCATCCTGTCTCAGCCTTCTAAGTACTGGGATTAAAGGTGTGCTCTATGGCACCTGGGTAAGGCTGCACAACATTCTATTGTATGTATATACCACATTTTGTTTAATCCATTCATCTATCCATGGACATTTGGCTTGCTTCCATCTCTTGGCTATTATGACATTAGGTGTGAAATTATTTTTTCAAGACTCTGCTTTTAATTCTTTTGGATATATTCCCAGAAGTGGGGTTGTTGCATCATATGACCCCAGAGATTTTTATTCAGTGGTTCTGGGGTGGATCCCAGGAAGTTGAACTTTTGATAAGCACTTTTGGTCACTCTAAAGAATGTGGTCTGTGGTTCATAGTTTGAAAATACACCAAGGTAGGGAAATCACACATCCTAAATCTAGAGAGGTTTAATACAATAAATTCAGTGTAAGAGAGAGGATATTGATAAAGATTATGTTTGCATGTAAGGCCCCATGGGTTGAAGACTATTGTAGGTGATAAAGAATGAAGGCAGAAAAGAATTATGAGAAATACATGTAATCACTTGGTGTAAGGTAATCACAGAACTAGTAGTAGCAACAAAGTATCCAGTGGGCTTGGGATTCCAAAATGATAAGTGCCTCCTCTTGACTTATCCCAGCTGAAGCATGGAAAGTGCCCCAGAAATCATGTAACTGCTGAACCTAAATTCACTATTCAGGAAGAAAAGAAACATTTTTCCATGATATTCCAGAGGTTTGTCCAAAGTCATGGTACATGCTGTGACAGCTGCTAATTTATTACCACTCATAACTGTTCAGAGAGATGCCTTGCCTTGCCTTTTCTTCTCCTTCCTTCCTTTCTCTCTTTTTAGCCAAGCAGAGAAAGAGCTATGCTAAAAACCAGCGATCCACTGCCATCTATAAATATCTGCTCAGTCCACTAGGGAATTGTGGAAGTAGCTACATATACAAGAAAACCATCAAAATCAATTTACTATTGTGAACGGCAGAGCACCAGGCTGTGTTCTTGCTTCATTAATGTCTATTATTTATGTTTCAGTAATGGACTAGCTGTTTTCAAAGACCAAGTATAGGTCAGACCATGCTCCCTGTGAGATCACAAAAGCAAGATAATGGCGGTACTTGAGATTTCCTGTGCGGGTAATTGCATGCTTCTAATAAAAATAATGTACAGACTTCTTTCAGTCACTACACCAATGCTGTGCTTAACTTTGCTCAGCATCAGCTGCCAAAGTGACAAAGGACCTGTTAAAACGAGCACTCACATGCTAGCTCACTTACAAGACTAGCTGCCATTCTCCTAAATGGATGGTTTTGCATTTCTTTATCTGAGTAGTGACATTTCCTACTACCCAACTCAGAGTCTACTCTTGAAAAGAAGAACTAATTGGCAAGAGCTGCTGATGACTGATGGTTGAATAAGTGTTTCCCTCAAGGTAAGCCATAACCCCAAAGCAATCAAATAACATGCATATTACTTTGGTGGTTATTACGAGCAAGGGTACATCATCTTATAAATAATGTGATTTTAATGTAATTTGCATGCCACCTGAGTGAAGATATATAAAATAAAATGATAAAATAGTAATTTGAAACCAATAGCAATAACCCAGAAATATAACAAAAAATTTCATTATGAGTTAGGCATGGTGTCACACACTTGTAATCCTAGTACTTGGGGGAGGCTGAGATGGGAGATGGAGGCCAGTCTCAGCAACTCAGTGAGACACTCAGCAACTTAGTCAAATCCTGTTTCAAAATAAAAAAAAAATAAAACAGGGCTGGGGTGGGGGTGTAGTTCAGAAGGAGAATGCCCCTGGGTTTAATTCCCAGTACCAATAATAATAATTATTATTATATTTTATTAAATGATATATTTATATTATTATTATTAATGTTCCCAGTATTGGTCATTTTCCTCAAATACATGATATTAGAATATCTAATCAGAATGCCATAAAAGCTGTGTGGTCCCCAGTGCATTTCTAGTCACACAACTTAAGATTCACATGGTCTCTAAAGATAATGGGAGCTGCTGAAAATATATGCTTTAATTGAGGCATGCCTTATCTCAAAGGAATTCAGCTGTTTGTACAATATTGCGTGAATAAAACAACTGATGAAAGAAACAGTTCAAATAATGCCATGTCCATATATGAAGGTGTCACTACCCATCTCACTAACACATGTGAGGAGGTGGGGAGTGGTGTGGGATCTGGAGGGAAACATATCCAGTGCTCTGTGTGTGTGTGTGTGTGTGTGTGTGTGTGTGTGTGTGTTTGTACCACTTTGAACCTTACTATAATATATAGTTACCATGTACCAATAAAAGTGTGTGTGTGTGTGTGTGTATATATATATATATATATATATATATATATATATACTTATATATACACTTTTCAAAAGTAAGTATAGAATAGAACAAAACAAAAGGTGGTTTGGCCATGGCAAAATTGGAGTTGAAATCTGTAAGATGTCCTATGGCTCCGAGTTTCCAGAGAGTCATACATAAGATTGCGTGTGTTTGTGTGTGAGCACATGCACGTATGTATGTACACATGTAGTGTATATCTATCTACTGGATATTCACTTACAGTTTTTTAAGACTTGTACAGCTCAGACAAGGAGGGAAACAACTCTCCACCTATCCTAATTCACTCTTGCATCCAGGAAAGTTAGAGTTTCTATTCCATAAATTATGTCATAGTTCACAGAAATGAGATTATTATACAATATTTCATTATTTAAAAATGTTAGGTATACAAGTTTTAATATGGAAATGTATTCAAACAGAAAACTCAGAAACCAAATGGACTCAAATTTACCAAAGTAATATTAAAATTGAACACAGTGTGCTTGGGGAGTTTAACACAGTGAGTCTATGACCCTGATGATATGTCATAGGTTATTAAAAATGCAGCTGCCTGCATGCAGATCAGATCCACTAAAACTGAGGTGTGACCTCAATGTCACAGAGGAACCAAGTGAGATCCAGATGTCACAGAGGGCCCAGGTGAGAACCGGATATCACAGAGGGCCCAGGTGAGATATGGATGTCAGAGGGCCCAGGTGAGATCCGGATGTCACAGAGGGCTCAACTGAGATCTGGATCTGTCTGTCTATACATGTTTCAATGTTGATTCTGCCCAGCAGCCAGGGAGGAATATCTAGTTCAAAAATATTTGTTTTGGGGATTTCTTTTTAAAGGATCTGATATTCTTTAACACCAATAAAGTTATGCCTTATGAAAGAATGTTTTAATGTAAGAATCAAATGATTTATTTAAATTCTTTGAATACAATATGACTCAAAAACTGTGAAAGTTGTCTACAATAACATCTTTTGTAGAATAAAATAAATTAATATAAATAATTTAAAAAGTGAAGAAAGAAGCAGAGAGAGTATTTGGTATTCTGATAATCAGATAAGGGCATCATAATATTCAGCTGATCTTAGTAGAAATACTGAGTCATCTATTCTAAATTGTTAAAGTCTATAATAAGGCTACATATTATTTGTCCAGAAATTTCATTTCTAAGGAAATATTTTCTAATAATAATATTAGTAATGGCAACGAACATGTATTGTATTAAAAAAAACTCAGCAGTCCTACGAGGCAACTACTATTATTATTTCCATTTATAAGAGGAGGCTGACTAAACAATTTGTGCTCTGCTGTCCAGCACGTGAACTGAGGAGCAGGGTCCGTTCTCTTAACCACTATACACGCCGTACACTACCTATGAATTGGATGGGAGACAAAAAGGTGAAGATAAGAAGGAAATTAGGAAAACAAGGAGGGATAAAAAAAAAAGGGTGGTGGAGGCTAGACATGGCCTTCGGACAAGCAGGAGAAACTGTGAAACACCTATGGTGCCGAGTCCTCCTTCTACCTCGTCACTGACCACTGCACGCAACACTATTCCTTTAGTGCTCACGCTACAAACACGGCTTTCTACCTATACCCCTCTATACTTCACAGAAATGGCTCTATTGTGTTTTAAAATGTTTTGAAGAGTATGACTGTATCTCCTACCACACCCACCAGCGTCTGCCTGACTCTCAAGCCAGAAGCAGGCATGTGCTGGAAGCTAAGTTATTGCTAGAGAAATACTCCAGCTATCTCCCATTGGCATTTACATTTGGACAAGAACATTTTGCAACAGTGCTCTAACTCAAAGGCATTTGAGAGTTCATGCTTAGAAGATAATCTCAGGTGGGAGGAAGATAGAGCTTGGGACACCCCTAAGACCTTAGTTTTCGTTAAGTGTCATTTCCAATCTTTAGAATAATAATGACTATTTGCATTTAAAATTGCTTTATAGGCTACAAAATGTTTCCACTTAAAGCTACCTTACTTGATCCTCCTACAATTTCACCAGGGTAATCTTGACAGATAAAGAAACCAGCTCAGAGATATTAAGGAGAGAAGGTTAGTAGGTACAGAGCAAAGATTTGAACCCAGGTGTTGTGACTACAACACCTGCTCAGAACTGCCTTCTTAGGCAATGAGATAATTTTGAAGGCGCAAGATTCAATCAGTTTAGGATTAAATACTAAGTTGCTGTTGCTAAGGACATCAAGTTAACAAGAAATATAGTGTGGGATAATCTATCTCTATGAAGTAGTGGTGATGAATTTATTTACTTAAAAAAACTAAAACCAAATCTAAAGTTATTTTCAGAATATATAAATCTTTTTTTAATCATCTCCTTCCAGGCTTGCTGACAAACACCAAAGGCAATGAAATCTGTCTGCAGCACACTAAAGCCAAACTATGGTAGTTAAATGCCTATTTATAGACCAGTAGCAATGACACTGTCAAGAACTTAAGAGGACTAATTTGTGTTGATAGTAACCTAGTAGAAAAATATTTTTTAGTGTTCTGTCATATCCCAGTTATTTCAGTCTTTTTTTTTTTTGATACTGGGGATTGAACCTGGTGGCATTCTATCTCCTAGTGATAGCTAAAAAAGGGCTACCTTTTTATTTTGGAATAAGGTCTCGCTAAGTTGCTGATGCTGGCCTCAAACATGCCATTCTCCTGTCTCAGTCTCTGTGATTATATTATGAGTACTGGGATTATAGGTGTGTGCCACCATATCTGGCTTATTTCAGTCTTTAACCTATTTGAAGTATATGTTGCAATGTAGAAATTTCATTATAAAAACTGAAATGGAAATTCTATTTTATGCCTTTGAATCTGCATGGGATACTTTTTTTTAATTAGAGTTGACCTATAAAGGCCTAAAACAGTGTTCAGTGCCCATAAGATAGTCAATTTCATTATTTTACAAGATCTTCTCTTTCACCCTTGCCAGATATCTTGGGAAAACATGTTATTTGTTGGAAGGGCTGTTTGGATCAGTTAGGAGGAGAGTAGCATTAATGCATAATCACTGTGGTGTGTGTGTGTGTGTGAGGGGGGTCTGCATCCCTGTTCTCAAAGTGTTTCCAAGACCTATGCATTAGTCTTACCTGAGAACTTGTTAAACATGTAAATGTTCCCACCCAAGATGTACCGGATCATAAACAAAACAATCTGTGCTTAACCAGCTCTTCATGAGTTCTTACTACAGGCTGAAGTTTGAGAATTTCTTTTAAGAAATTCTGAATTAATCACTAGAGAGCATCAACTTCAAGTGAAAGATACTATTCTAAATTATAACAATACTAGTTGATAGAGAATGAATAAATGTATTTTTCCTAAATTCATATACTAAAATCCTAACCCCAAATGTGATGGTGTTAGAACACCTCATGAATGGGATTAGTGTCCTTATGAAAGAGACTATGGAGAGCTTCATTGCCCTTTCCACCATGTGAGATCTTCTCAAAGTGAAGATGGTTCTCTACAAACTAAGAAGCAGGTTCTCAACAGACACTGAATCTGCCAGCAGCTTGTCTTGTACTTTCTAGCATCTAGAACTGTGAGAAATAATTTTTTTGCTGTTTAAGTCACCCAGTCTCCGATGGTTTGTCATAGTAATCCAAACAGACTAAGATATTAAGATATTACCAAATTTACTTAAAAATATAATTCCTTACCACATGCCCACATATCCACTGGTTTTCCATAAGGATCTTTACGTAAAACTTCTGGAGAAAGATATCCAGGAGTACCAGCAAAACCTAGGGAAAAGAGATGTTTCTGAGTTGAATTGGCTTGACAAAATCAATATGACATGAGAAACTAAGAAAGAACTTTTTAGGGGCTTCTTTATCAGATGGTATGTTTTGTTTGTCAAATGAAGCAAGGTTCTCAGAGTGCTAAAAATAGTGTAGACTAATTTCTCTTTATAGCAAACTAGTCTTTCCTGCCCTGTAGTTTATTTGGGGGAGGAGAAACATCTTTTTTTTTCTGATAAAGAGGCCAATCTATTATGCTGTATAGTCACCATGTATACTTGTGGCCATTTTTGGTTACCAGTTCTTATTATCACTTACATGGGAGTTAAAACTAAATCTGAAAAGAAATAAGGAGAACATTGAAGATAGGATTAAAACTTTGCAAAAGATACCTATTATGACACCTAAATAACTTTATTATGAGAAGCAGTCACCTATAAAATAGAATTATATAAAACATAAATACTAAGGACAAAAGAGATAGTCTATTGGGTGTAGGGCACTGAGGGAAAAGTTAGGACTAAAAGCAACTGAAGAACTCATCAGCAGAAGAAATAAGCCCACAATATATCAAAGAACTCAATGTGTACTAATGAGTAATCAGGGTGTACTTGTAACTGGCAATTAAAGAGAAGACTCAGGACATTCAGGTAAATCACTATTGAACAGGTGCCAACTAGACTTTCAGCTTCCTATTATATAAATCAGTGTGGAACTCAATAAGGTACACTTAAGTAACAATCAATGTATAGCTAGAGTCCCGAGTAAAATATTTATTATTTCTGAAAAGAATAGCTTTTCAAATACAAAATATTTTTTTTTTTGCGGTACCGGGGATTGAACCCAGAGGGGTTTTACCTCCAAGCTACACCCCCGGCCCTATTTTTTATACTTTATTTTGAAACCGGGTCTCAGGAAGTTGCAGAGGGCCTCACTAAGTAGCTGAGGCTGGCCTCGAACCTGGATCCTCCGGTCTCCGCCTCCCAAGTACTGGGATTACAAGTGTGCGCCACCACGCCCGGCCCAATACAAAATATTTACTTAAAATACCAACACAACTATTCTCATTTGAAAGTTTCCTTTGAAAGTACAAACGAAAACTGAAAAATATCTTTTATGGGATATGTAATCAGGAATTCCTCCAACCACAAATCACTGATAAAGCATATTGTGTATTTACTGCAATGCAAAGTACCCAAGAAAGGAATTTTTTCCTCATTTCTGTACAAACAGTAAGCAGAGTTATAAAAATTAATATATACAACATAAGTTTCTTCTCTGAACAAAATTAGATTAGAAGATGAAGCAAAGGATTTTACTCAATCTTTTTTTTCTTCTTCATTACCATTTTCTTCCTTTAGTTTGGAGGAAGATGAAAAGGGACTCCAAGATAAGACCTGCATGCTGCAGTTTAAGCTTTAGCTGGACCAATGCTGATCCACTGATGGTTCTACTGCCTAAAGTTGAGGACTGCCCGAAGGTGTGGCGTGGAGTCAGTTCTAAGGTTGGGATGAGCACAATCGTTGTAAAGAGATTCCCAGCACTTCTGGTATACCATACCTGTCCTCCCCATCCCCACCCCACCCCCAACTCCTTGCAACAGGAGACACAAAGAGAATTCAATGAGAAATGGATGCCAAAGTCCAAATTCAATCCAATGTCCTGAGTGTGCACTTGCACACTCTTTATCATCTGGTTCCCCTCACTCATCCCACTTGGTTCCTTCCTTTATCGCACTTGACCTGATTGATCTTTTAAGGTCTTATGAGAGTAAACTTCTCATTTTCACCCTTGATGCTACTGTTTCTGTTATATGAATCTTAATTTTTTTTCTCTAACTTATTTCCATCTTAGAATCCTCCTTCGATGCCTAGAGTTCTCGATGATCCTTTCTCACTCTGAATTTCAACCACTCTTTTATATACAGTCCATACTCTCCTGTCTAAAATTAGTAAGCTTTAATATATATCTTAGTTAACTTAGAATACATGGCTAAGAGAAGAAATTTTAATGATATTCTTCCAAGGGAAGATAGATAAATCACTTCATGTGAATAAAAAGTGAAAAGATAATTTAAAATGTAAAGTATTACAAACCTCCTCTGGAGATTAAATGCTAAGACAATACCACCACACTTATTCTTACAATCATGGGTGTTGCCCCAATTATTAAAGCTTTCCTCAAAGGCATACTTTCATGCTTCCTCCCTTGTACTCCCAGAGCACCTCTAGGATGCCTATGTTAAGGTACTCCCACCCTGCATGGTAAATAGTTAGTGATGCAAAAACCTCCACTTCCTGAGGGCCAGGACCTATTTAATTCATGGGTCTCCAGTAATTTGCCCTGCCCCTCTTTGATATCCTCACTATTTCATGTTGAATTCCTAACTCTTGTTACTGTATATTCTTTCTCTGTGTCAACTGCACTATTCCCCAGGATATAGAGATATATCTGCATCTCCAATTTCTAGAACCAAATCTATGTCTTACCTTCTTTCAGTCTGCAGTTAACTAGGATAAGCTTATTCCAATGTCAAAACATGACAAACCAAATAAGTTTGGAGTATTAAATTCACTGGAAGTGTGGCTGTGGTAAGGAGATGCTTAATGTTAAATGTAGCATTAAACTTGGGAGAGATCACCATCAAGGATAATAGTCAGGACTACTGACAAAGGACAGGCAGCAGATAACAGGGTCCTGTTATCTGAATTAGGCTGCCAGCAAAGGGCTGTCCAGCCACCTACTCATCTTAACTAGCTGGGGCAGATCAGAAAGATATGGGGGATCCTGGGAGCTGTGTGCATAGATTCGGAGATGTGTATGTTAGGGATACAGGGAAACATTGCACACAAAATGACCTAAGATAGTGCTTTTGGGGTCTTCTTTCTGTTTGTTGCTGTTGTTGTTCAGAAATAAAGAAATCAGAAGTAAAGGGCACTTAGGAGCCGGGCGTGGTGGCGCACGCTTGTAATCCCAGTACTTTGGGAGGTGGAGACCTGAGGATCCGGGTTCGCGGCCAGCCTCAGCTCTCTCTCCCTCTCTCTCTCTCTCTCTCTCCTTAGTGAGGCCCTCCGCAACTTCGTGAGACCCGGTTTCAAAATAAAGTATAAAAAATAGGGCCAGGGGCGTAGCGCGGAGGTAGAACGCCCCTGCGTTCAATCCCCGGTACCGCAAAAAACCAACAAAACAAAACAAAACAAAACAAAACAAAACAAAACAAAACAAAAGAAGTAAAGGGCACTTAAAAAAAGTATCTAACTTCAACACATTGAAAGTCAGGAGAGGAATAAGACAGAGTTGGGGAAAGGTTATATTTTAGAACTACTCCACATGTAAAAATGGGTAATATGGGGGGGGGGAGAATCATTCACAATGGGTAAAATAATTTATTCAGGCTGAATCTTGGAACATTCCATAATCCTGGCTAGAAATACTATAATTCGAATTCATTTAGAGTTGATTTCTTCCTTAATTGTAAGAATTGGGGCTTAGAACACAATACCCCAAAGTATGGTGTCTTGGCATGCTGAACACTTTGAAATGAAGGAATGGGGCTTAGAAGCCAGATCTTTCTGACCTTCTACTGCCCTTCTTTATCCTGCCCCCTTTCTCCCCCAAGGATGGCCATGGAAACCAGAATTCCTCTTGCCCAAGGCAGGTCATTGAAACTGGAACCATCTCCAGCCAGTCACAAAACCTAGAAATACTACTCTAACCTTCCTCTGCCTTTCTGTGCAAGAACTGGCCATAAGGAAATCTTTTGCTTTACCTTGCCTGATACTACATATTTTTGCCTCTCATTCCAGAAGGTGTTCTGCCCTGCTTTATACTTGGGAAGCACAGAAAAGGCAAGAATTCTGAAAGACAGGCCTTGCTGGGCTTCCCCTCTGGGTCTCTTACCATCAGCTCAGATCCTTTTTGTCTAGTAACATTTCTACATGTCTGTCCGTTTTCCATCAAACCTAGCATAAAAATAGTTTTCCCCAGGTTTTTGGGTCTTCATTTCATATCATGCAAAACTATGACTAAATAAATCTGTTATTCTTTCTTTTGTTAGCCTATCTTTTGTTATAGGAGTGATGGCCATGACTCTCATGTTGGGTGAGGAAAGGTATCACGCCTTTCCACCCCTACGTGAAGAAACAGAATTTTCATCATATAGCAATTTCAAAATTATCAGAATTTTAGTGAGAAAATTGGCACATTGACAAAATAGAAGGTAATTAAGATGAAACACACATATAAATAAATGATATATTTTTAAAATATTTAGCATCATGTGAGGTTGTGAACAATCAACTTTCTCTCAAATAAAAAAGTACTCTTTTTATATTGCAATCCTCCCATTAAATCTTAGCACAGGATCTATTTTCATCCATCCTTTAAGGAAAAAAGTATATGTATTCTTGTTTTCCCATTAATATTTTCCCTTAAATTATTTCCAGGTTATATACCATTTTAATGTCAGATCTAATATCTTTTTTTATATTAGGGATTGAACTCAGGGGCATTCTACCTCTGGTCATTCTACCCAGACCTTTTTATTTTTTATTTTGAAACAGAGTCTCGCTAAGTTGCTGAAACTGGCCTTGAATCTGTGATCCTCCTGTCTTAGCTTCCCAAGTAGTGGGTTTGCAGGTATGTGCCACTACACCTGGCCAAGTCTAATATCTTAAAATTAGCCAAGATACTGCTAGGATGAATAGTTACATTTTATTTGGCCAGAAAGTTGGATTAGGAGCCAGGAGTTAGAAGGCCTAAAACTACAGGTAGTGTGCAGGAGAGAGGTCTACTCACCAAACCATGCCTGCTGGTCTCCTTGAACTTCTATGGCTAAGCCAAAGTCTGCCAGCTTCACTGCTGCTCCCTTGGATTTGCTAGCTAAAAGCAAATTCTCAGGCTTTATTTAGAAAGGAAAAAAAAAAAAACAGACTGAAGTGAGAATCTATTTTAAGTGACTTTTGAAATCTAACAACATTTTTACAAGATAAGAGAAGAAAAAAAGGTCATGCACTCTCATCTCTCCGGGAGACTGCCATTCCTAAATCCCAGGGAAAATATGGTTAGAACATGATAAAAAATGATCATGTGTGCAGGCTTCAGACAGATGCATAAGTGTTCTGGAGATACTGTGTGGGGGAGAGATCAAATTAACAAGAACACCTGTCTTGAGCTGCTCACATGTTTCCAAGTAACCACTAGAGGTGCAGACTTGGCCATGAACATTGACTTAGAAGCCTATCAGAGCACAGACATTTTCAGCAGAAGGAAACTTGGCAAAATGATAACAAGAATTGTTATCAAGAATCCACAAGAATGTTAACAAGAATCCACAGACATTTGGCAAATGAAACTGTGCAAATTAAATCCTAGCTGACTTCAAGAATTTGGACCCAAATGTAGTGATTTGATTCCTCAATGTTTCCAAACAATTTCTGCACAAATTTTGGAGACTTAACTCTGAATTATGCATTAAATTGCTGTCTTTAAGAATCTACTTATTCTTAAAGGCAGAAAGAGTATACTACTATTTGCCAAATGTTATATAGTTAGCTTTTTCTTCTTTATACGCCAGTTTTTTAAAAACATAATTTATATTTCTTCAAAGTATGATTCAAAACATTACTTATATATTTATTCTCCCATCTAAAAATACTGTGGGAAAGATACATTTTATTTTCCTGGGTATTTATTACTCAAGGACTGATAACTCAGTCTTGGAATAAGGCTGTGTCTACACCATTGTTTCCCAACCAGTGTATCCAGACACATTGGTACTTTAAAAATAAGCACCATTACAAAACCTTCAATTTCCGTGGATCCCATTTGTAGATTTTAAAAAATGAAGGGAGAAGGTGGTGAAGGAAAGAAAGCTGCTTAATATACATAAGAAAATCGACACAGTCCAGCTATCTGGATGAATGTATGGCAGTCCCAGTACTGGTGTACAGATGGGAGAATGATTCAAAGTTTTTCTACTTGGGGATAAGAACCGGAAAATTTTGAGTCTATGTGTCAGATTGAAAATGGTTGGGAAGCAATGGACTCTACAAGTGCCAAAACTGTTGTCTGGAAATCCCAAAACCTTGTCAATAAAATTCTTTTTGTTTATATGTTGACAAAGTAATTTTGTATTTTTTCACCAAATTGGCTTCTTTCTTCTTACTGAATTAGTCAGTTCTGTTGGTTGTTTTGACCTTGTATAAACACAGCCTAAACCAGTCTTTCATTTATTAATTAAGCCAGCCATGCAAAATAGCAAAAACCCATAACCAGAACATGGAAGGAATTAGGTTAAAACTGTAAGATATTGGAGTGTGGGCAAGTAAGTTTTAATCAAGTACCAGACTTCTCCAGGCTATTGCTGCTCACTGCCATCAGATTCATCACTATTAGGACAACGGGTAGATGTGAGGAAACTTTTATGTCTTTTTAGGGCTGATAGGGTTTTGAACTACCTCAACACTGAATAATCTAATTTGGTGCCTAGGGTGAAGATGTCTCAAGAATATGAAAGATCTCCATGCTGAAATAATTTTTAGTAACATCTAACATTTAAATTATTTGGAACTCTGGCTATTTACCATTTACTGAAGTATCTAATCATGTTAAATTATTCACATTTGACATTTATTTATTTATTTATTTATTTATTTATTTATTGGTACTGGGGACTGAACCCAGGAACATTCTACCTCTGAGTTATACCCCCAGCCCTTTTTTATTTTTTATTTTGAAACAGGGTCTTGCTAAGTTGCTGAGGCTGGCCTCGAACCTGTGATCCTCCTGTCTCAGCCTCCCAAGTACTGGGATTACAGGTGTGCACGACCACACCTGGCTTGATATTTTACTTTCACAACCAAAATTTATGGTTCACTACATTCACACATTTTCTAGTTTAATTAAGACATTATTTTCAAGTCTTAATTTATGGAATAAGTAACTAGGACTAACTATAGGCAATAGTTGGTTCTATTACTTTGTGACCTTTTCATTCAAAAGCACTGAGATGTCAGAGATGTCTGTTGGCACATCTATGACCTAGTGTGTCAACCTCAGACTCATTGGAGGAAGGAGTTCCAATCACTTAAGAAATCACAGCCATTTAAGGACTTTTAAGTTGAATGGTATTGAAGTTTGTTGAGCAAATCCCAGTGACAGGAGTGAGTAAACTTTTAATAAGCTTAGTGTGTTTTACTCTTATCACGAAATCGAAAAGCCTCTGGGCAGTTCTGTGTGCATCGTGCTCTTACACACCAAGTCCCTGCTCATTCAGAAGAAATAGGACGCCTTAGAGTTTTCTCATGCAGGACACCTCTGAATGACTGGGGCAAAGATTCCTAACTGGAGATGACCTGGAAGACCTGACCGTAGGGCCTTGTGAGTCATCCAGGAAAATAATACATCCACCTGGATCTGTGTTTCACCTTACACCCGTGAAGACTGTTCAGCTGCAGTTATGAACAGGAAAAGGTGGGGCTATTTCAAGGGGATTGTACAAATTTAAAAATTAACATCTCTAAATGTTTTCACATATATGTCTATCTTTTAGGCAAACCTAAAATACAGAATTATGAAATAAAAACTGAAAAATTAGGATGATTATTGACTTTATTAAAGGATTATTTGCTTTTCAATGTTTTATCATGAGATTGTTTTAAGTGATCAGCTCCAAAAAACCTTAAAAATATCACACAAATTTGATTTCTATATAACTCTTTGGAACATATCAGTTGGAATAATCCTGTGATCATGTTCTATGAGTATTTTAGAAGCTTAATGACCAAGAATTTCTAAAGCACTATATTAATGAAGACAGGCACATTTCTTCTGATTTTCTTGAATCACTACCATACACGCAGCCTCCTCAAAAATTTGTTGCCATAAAAGTTTATTGCCAAGTAGAGTGGTTCAAATTCTGAATGCCTACAGAAAGGAAAATAACTTCTAGTTATATTCCATCAAAGCTGAAAAAGTAGAATCTCTCAGCTAATCAGTGGCTGCTTCCTTTGGAAGGCTCACCACAACACACTTATTTGCTACTATCCACTATTTTGATTTTCTAAGATGAATGAGACAGGTAACATGAGAAACACAGGTCTTCCGACAAGCTAGTTGACCATGAGGCATAGCAACATGAGAGAAGTTGGTAGCATGATGAAAGAGAAACAATGTGAAACTCTGGGTTCATGTCCTGGCCCTAACTCTGAGTATGTGGACTTGGGACAACTCACAAACTCTTGGAGCTGATTAATTAGCTCCTTCATCTCTCAAATGAACATTATAAGGCTACTAAATTATATCTCAAAACAATATCTATAAAATGATAAAATCCATTGGGACTTTATCCTAGGAGCTCTGACCATTGAAGGGATAATATATATCTCAGTGATTAGCTATTACAGTCAGTGCAGCTGGCCATTTCAATGTGTAGAACATTTAATATTTGTAATGAATGTTCAGAACTTGAGAAGTATCAGTATTGATGATGTCAACTTAAATGAATCTATTATGTTAGTCTTTATATATTGAGATTATCTCCAAATTCTTACGATGCAGTCACTTTTGATGTTTATATTTAAATAGATTTCTACTGACATTTTCACACATAGGTTCATTCCCCACCCTGTTGCTTCCTAATGATGCAATATTTTCCATGACATCTGGTCTCAGTGTCAACAACCATTTATAGCGCATCAGCTGTAAGGAATAGCAACTGTTTGAGAGTTTTGTTCTGTATTTCCATATGGATACAATGGAAACTTCTTTCAATATGATCCAAGATTTTCTTGAAACTTCAAATGTCAGAAATGCCTCGTCAAGTTGTCTAAATGTAGGGAGGTCAGGAGGTCCAAAGAGATCAGGTCAGGACTTAAAGCCAGATTTTCTAACTCCTTCCTTCTGAAGATGAGATAATGAAGAAACTTTCCTAATGGTATAGGAATGGTTCATTTCCAAAAGGTATTCCATGTGGTAGATATTTTGGAAAAGTCTGAGGTGCTCAAAAGTACTTACTGCTGATATCTGAATAAATAAGGGAAAATATATGAAAAAGACATAGTTTTAATCTTGCTTCTCCAGTTAGCATCATGTTTATTAAGGAACTGATTTGGCAAAGGCAATGATCATCTTCAGTATTATTCATATCATGGCCATATCTGGGCACATACATGACAACTGTCTACTCAGACTCAACTATTAGGAGTATGTATATGAAATCATGTGTGTTTTACTTCACTGTGTGATTTTTTTTGGATATTATAAAAACAGCAAATACTTAACTTTATTATTATATAGTATTCAATTTTTTACATTCCTTTGAGCATTATTTTTAGGGAGTGAAAATTGTCTTAAAATTTCCTTACTCTATTGGAAAATCTCAATATTTCAATCGGATGTTAACCATTCTATTCTTTGGCATATTTTCAGTTACTTTTTTTTCCCAGAAGAGGTGTGATCAAAGCTCCCAGGAAGAAACTAAATGAAAATTTGCATGAATTGGGAAGCTTGAGTGTCAAACTCAACTGTTGTGCATATAGTACAAGTGATTTTGGCTTTTATTTTTATGTGGAATGAATGTCTGAATTCGTGTATTTAGCAATGGGAGTTTCAAGCTGACACGTGTGCTTAAGTTTTCAATCAGGAAGCACTATTTCTATTGTCATGCACATGTGAGCAGGTGCCTAAGAATCATTTTGTATTCCATTCCTGTTTCTTGATTTACTTTATCAGCACACACCCATCTTTCAGTCAGGTAGACTGCAAGGACTAGAGTGGAACTCCAGTGCAATGTGCCAAGTGCCACTGTTTCCTCACTGTCACACGAGGCAGCAATAAACACTAGAGTGACTAAATGAATTACTGAGTTTTTCATATACACAGTTTGTTTCTAAAATACCTAGATATACTTTATTCGCTGATTATAGGTCCTTTAAACTTTTATCTAAAGTTGGTTCTGATAAACATAGAATACTTGTGGTTTTGTAATTATTCAAAATATAGAAGTCACAATTTAATATATCTACTACCTACAGTTAACAAAGATTTCACTGAAAGTGTCTCATCATCCTGCTACCCATGAAAACACATTTCTTTCTACTCTGGTAATAATTTAATTTATTCCTATAAAGTAGTCTTAGAAAATCTTCCCCTTAATGTCTCCAGAATTATTCTCTTCATTAAAATATGTATTGATCTATCTACCCATCCATCCATCTAATGATTTAAAATTTTTTTTCATTAAATATTATTCAGAAGGGAGAACAGAAAAGGCAGGGTTCTCTGCTGAGGCGATGCATAGAGTGTTGATTTGTTAGTAAAAGATTCAATTATGTCTATGAAGCCTCTTATCCAAACTGCTATTCATGAAGTAGTGTAGTAACCATTTCTGATATATTGGAACTGGAGAAATCTTACTATTTTGTGTGAATTGTAGTTATTTGAAAAAGCATAGCTATATAACTATCTCCTTTTATTTTTGTCCACTGAATCATAAAAATTGTGTTCCATAGGTTTTTACATGAGAGTATACATCAGACCTGACATTATTTCTTGTGACGTCAAGAATTGTCACTTGTTACTGCAACTTCTTTCAATATTCTTCAGGAGGCAGGATTTATCAGATGTATTTCCTCCTTTCTGGGAAGAACTTCACCAATACATTTTCCACAGACCTTCACTCCTGAGAACGGGCCTTACTGAAAGTCTATCTGAGTCATCAGTTTGACAGACACTAGAACAATTACAGAAATCATATCAAATTCCCTCAAAAGTTCATCTGCCCTTTCCCAAGATCACAATAAGAATGAGGAACAAAAATTCTTTTCCCCTTTAAGAGAAATCAGAGAAGTAATGTAGCTATTTCTTTAGGTAATAAGTTTCTCTAGAAATCACTCATTTGAGTTTTTAAATTATTAACTTTAGTTCATGTATCAGAAAATATATTTTTCTTCACCACCCATGTTCCAGGCCTACTGCCATCTCTGATAAAAATTCCAGTCTTTGAAGGGCTCAGTTGAGTCCAGATAGATATAGAAGTCCCCTATCTTGATCCCACAAAATATAACTTAAAGGTCATGGAAGATAATTCATATTTTTCATGCTTTACCTTATTTTTTTTTTACTTTTTTGGTACTGGGGCTTGAACTCAGGGCCTTGTGCATGCTAGGCAAGCACTGAGCTACATCCCCAGATTCCTATTTTCAGTTTGTTTTATTTTATTTTGAGACAGGGTCTCGCTAAGTTGCCAAGGCTAGCCGTGAACTTGTGATCTTCTTGCCTTAGTCTTTCAAGCAGCTGTGATTATAGGTATGCACCATCATGCTTGGCTTTTAGAGTACTGTGTGTGTGTGTGTGTATGTGTGTGTGTGTGTGAGAGAGAGAGAGAGAGAGAGAGTGAAAGAGAGAGCGAGAGAGAGACTGGGGATTAGTGGCATTCTACCTCCAAACTACACCTCCAGCCTTATTTTATTTTCTATTTTGAAACAGAGTCTCATTAAGTTGTGGAGGGCCTTGCTAAGTTGCTGAAGCTGGCTGCGACCCTGTTATCCTCCTGTCTCAGCCTCCCAAGAACTAGGATTACAAGTGTGTGCTACCACACCCAGTTTAAAGTACACTTATGGGTTATGTAACATGGAGTAAAATGTTTCAAATGATAAATTTATCATATAAGAGTATCTGATAAAGTAGCACAAATATTGTGCTTGTCCATATATATTCACTGAAAAGGAAAGCAGTGCTGTGAATTCTGAGAAGTAATAAAAAGGGGCTCGTGCTGCTGTATAGCTGGTAAGGAATTTTTGAGGTCACTGCCAAAGAAATACATTTTTAGAGGATCATATTTTTCCTTTATCTTAAATGGGTACATTTGGTAACAAAGTTCTATCCTGACTCTTTCATACCTTTGCTTTAATACTTAAAACTCTCAGAATCAACTGAAATTAAAAGAAGATTCCAGGAAACTAAGACAATGTTTTGCTCACAAGTCAGATCTTCATGTAACTAACTATGGACATTTAGAGATATATTATCCTAGAACATTACATGAATGTAAAGTATAAATTTATGGTTGATTCTAGCTAGAGAAGTCTGCACAGGTGACCTTCTACTGAATGCATACAGTGTTAGACGTTCTGAATTTGCCACCTTTGTATTAATGCCTGGAAAATTCTGAGGTTGCAAACAAAGAATTGAAACTATATAGCACTACATGGTACATTTGCTATTTTCTCTACCCTGTAGTTTTCTTTCATTTAAATTTCTAGGTTTTCACTATTTCTCTGAAATACCACAAGTAAAACTAGAATGTTGAGAGAAGGGAACAGAAAATCAATGAAGGTATAGTCTCCTGAACTATTTTATTTTTAAATGATCTAAAAATTTCTTGTCCTCGGTGGTAACAGTGAAGTCTTAAAAGTATTAAGAGGAAGCCAGGCGTGGTGGCGCACACTTGTAATCCCAGTACTTTGGGAGGCGAAGACCAGAGGATCTGGGTTCGTGGCCAGCCTCTGCTCGCGCGCTCTCTCTCTCTCTCTCTCTCTCTCTCTCTCTCTCTCTCTCCCTGTCTGTCTGTCTCTCTCTCTCTACTTAGTGAGGCCCTCCGCAACTTCGTGAGACCTGGTTTCAAAATAAAGTATAAAAAATAGGGCTGGGGGTGTAGCGTGGAGGTAGAACGCCCCTGGGTTCAATCCCCGGTACCGCAAAAAAAAAAGTATTAAGAGGTATTTATATGAAAATATAAGTATATGTTACATACACATTATCTGAGTACATGTTTTCAAAGCTATATTTTTAGAAGGCACTAATATCTTGGTTCGGGAATATAAATAAATTCAGAACCAAGAGGCCCCAGAGTCTTCACAATGCCCAGAACCAGTGGCAACGGAAAGAGAACATCACAGTTCAAAGTGGCACCCGATTGTTTGGGCTAAAAGTCTACATAACAACCACTTTATAATTTTGATAATTATTTATGTAATATTAGGTATATGTAGTATGAATATAAAATGCTTGACCAATGTCAACAGAACAAGTTTAGAATGAAGAAGAGATCATCAGTCCTACTGAAGGTTACATCAAATGCTATATTCATTCCTGGGAGTAAGGGAATATAACAACCTAGTTACTGTTAATGTTAGGAAACTAGTTTTTCTCTGGATAGATAAGGATTTATATGTCTCAAGTATGTATTGGAGAAGAGATAAGAGAGACTGTGGTGAGGGAAAGTGCCAGGGTAATATGTATGTTAAGCAATAACTTTATTGCTTATATTTTTGCCTTTCCAAGCATAGCTGCAGCTGAACAGTCATTAGGAACTGTGTGGTGGTTTAACTTCTCCAAGGGCATTACTCACCTTCAGGTCCCGATGGACTACGCCCATCTGATGGCAGTGTAGCACAGCCTCCAGGATCTGCTGAATGCAATGACTGCATGCAAACACCAGGGGGCGTGTGTTAGTTCCAAGCTTACACTCACTGTCTGTATACCCTCAGAGAGACTGGGTTAAAGTGCAGAGCTAGCAAGACAACTGGAGTTGTATTTTAACACCTTCAGTAGTGTAAACATATTGCTCAAGTAGAGTGACTACTACCTTAGAACAATCAGGGTCTTGCCAGATGTGAGCCAGAATGTGGGTCTACTTGTTCTAGAAAAATCCATTTTGATATTTCATGCTGCTCAGGAGCTCATTTCCTGGTTGAAATTCTTCCAGAAAATGAACTGGAACACAAATATAATCTCTGTAGTTGTGCTCTGCCTCCATCCCATGCACAAAAGCTGCCTCCCTACTCTCTCCCATTTTTTCCAGTATTGTTCTAAAAGAGGATACATTAGTAGATAAGGTACCACTGAGGTTAAATTAGAATGCCTAATGAATTTTTGATAAATCATTACCTTCTTGTGCTTTAATTTAGCTGGCAATTATTACCCCTTGCCTAAGGGTTCGTCAGACTCAAATGGAGCAATGTGTAACCAGTTGTTCTGCTACAGCAACCCATGGTCTCAGAACAGAAGTGGTGTTTAAATCTACAGGCGGACATACATCACAGGCCAAGTTGATCTCCAGGCAAATGCTGGACAATTCAGGAAAGCCTGCCCCCACACCGCCTCAGGTGGTTTATTGCTTGGAAACTTAATGGGCTGTCACCTTACTACTGTCCTTTCCTTTTTGCTATGATGTATATGTAGCCTGTAGATGAGCAAACTGAAAGAGGCGTCATGCATTATCATTTCATCATTTATTCATTTCAGGAAAAAGTTGGAAAAGGCAAAGAAACCATTTTAAATGCCCACCCCTGCCCTTTCCCCAGAAAAAAACAAAGAAACTCCTTTGATTCAGGTTTATGGACTCCATATACTGACCTTCAGGTCCCTGTGAACTATGCCATTTAGGTGACAATGATTTACACTTTCTAGAATCTGCTGTATACAATGACTGCAAAGATACAAGGGCAGAATGGAAGGGAGAACATTTTAAAGGCACATAATCACATTGAATACGAAATAAAATGAAAGTTCAAACGAAACAAACAAATAAACAAAAATTATGTGTCTTCACTTTTTTAGCTTTACACTGGAATTAAATAATGCTGGATAAAGCTAATTCTGGTTCTCACAAAAATGACATCCAACAAAGAACTTGTGACATGTTCAGACAAAACAATTTGAGTTGTGCTTTTTAAGTCTATGAATAAAATCATCTGCATACGGAAGTTGAAATTTCCATATTCAGGAAAAATTTATAATTTCTAAAATGTTCTGGAAAATTCTCCAGAGATATATAATGTCCAGGTACTTCTCATACACATCTAAACTGTTTAAAATCTGAGGTCACAATTAAACATAGGTGTTGAAACAAGAGGGTAAACATAGATGAAGTGGCAGGTGAAACAAAGGTTAAAAAAAAAGAGGGACACATTTACCATTTTGACTTAGAAGTGGTGCTTCCTATATAATATGTTAATAAGAAAACGAATGCAAGTCTCCAATAGCAGAGGGAGAATTTAAAGTAAACACATGACATCAAATAAATCCCTCATCAGTATAAAAATACCCTGGGGAAGGGCTAGAGAGCTTGCAAAAATAAATAAATGAATAAATAAATAAATAAATAAATAAATAAGAATTTAAATCCCCTGGAGCACTGGTAATTGTAAATCCATTTCCATTCACTTCAGGGAAGAAAAACTTTTGCTTACTATTAAAAATTCAAATTCTATGCTCTTCTTGACAAAGGCTCTCTGATGTCAAATTGATGCTAACTGAGTTACAGAGTAGAACTCTTTTGACTGGCACCTCACCTGACATACAATAATGTAGAACATATTACACTGATGATTCAAATGCAACTATATACAGAACTACATTCATTCACTTAGGGATGAAGAGAACAATTTGGTAAGGACATTTCAATGGCTTAATGTACAAATAAATTCTTGAGTTAAAAAAAGTAATCACCTTCTGATTTATTACAATGTAAATATAAAAAATATTGTGATTGTGATTTTCCAGTTCTAACTCTATTAACAGCACTGCAAGAATCTCATATTGGTGGCTGTTGACTACACAGCTTTTTAGCACTGGTCATTATTTTTAAACCATATGGCTCCTTTTTCTTCTATCTCAATGTTCACTTCATACCCCCCTCTTTTTGTGGTACTGGGGATTGAACCCAGAGGCATCTACTTCCGAGCTACAACCCCAGATCTATTTTATTTTTATTTTTGAAATAGGGTCCCACTAGGTTGATGAGTCTCACTACTTGCTGAGGTTGTCCTCAAACCTGAGATCCTCCTGTCTCAGCCTCCCAAGTACTGGGATTAGAGGTATGTGTCACTATGCCTGGCTCCTTTCATACATCTTTTTAAAGAAACATTTATCTTTCTTTGTTCAAACTACAAGTTAAACTTATAGGGCCTAGGGAATAACAGACAATAAAGAAGTAAAACGTAATTCATATTCACCACATTTTACTAGTGAGGATGAATTCAATTATTAAATTAGTTTTTTTCTTTTCTTTTTTAGTGCTGGCAATCAAACTCAGGGCCTCCTGTATGCTAGGCAAGCTCTCTACCATTGAGACACACCTGTAGTTGCTCAATTCTTAAATTCTTGAGAGCTAGTAAGAAAACAGATTTTTACAAATATTTTGAGGAATTTCCTCTTTATGCCTGTAGTTGGAAAAGAATGCTTCCTCTGCTTATTTTTGTGTGGGACCTATCCTAAAAAATATCCTATGGCTAATTCTGAAACTTAATATAAACATGCATATTAAATAATCTGACCCATAGGATCTGTTGTATTATCCATAGGGCTCTTCCACAGTGAAAATAGTTTCTATCTTAATTGCAACAAATATTGTTCAAACGTAATAGCACATTTAACACATTTTAAAAGGCAAAATGAATAAAATTCCCTTACTTGCTCACTACCTTAATTAAAATTATTATTTCCTCTTAGCAAGTGGGCAAATAGCTACTCCAGGCCTACTCTCAGATCTCTTTTCTGGGGTCTAAAATGAGGATTTGAGGTAAAATGAACAACTGGTGATTCACTTAGCATAAGTGATACCGAATTTTCTTTTCGGCTTTGGCAATAAAAATTCCATTAAAAAATTAGAATGTAGTCATGTACAAACAACTTCACAGAATGCCACAAACAGTAGCATTAAGCCAAGAAAAATTAGAAACTTAGACATGAGCCCATGTATGTATATGCTACTTTTGAGAGGTAGGGAACCTCAATTGTTGGTTGGCATGGCTGTGGGAAACGTTGAGAGCAATAGAAAATTGGGACAGAAAGCCAATAACCGAATGTTCACAGCATCTCATTTACATTATTAGTTGCTCTTGATAAGATTTTTTTCAAAACAAGTGACAACTGCAGAATATATAAGGAATGCTGTGGAAAATTAATATGATACAGACTAAGTAATATCGAAGCAAGTGGATCAATGTTATGCCACTCAAAAAATGTTGCTTTGGGTAGCCTTGGAAGTTTTAAAGGAGATAAAATGTTAGCCTTTTAAAAAAATGTCTGTGAAAATATTGCCAATTAACAAGATTGGGAAATTACTCTTGAACCCTCTGAAATACCTGAATAAATATTTTTCATGTTGGAGTTCTGTAGGTTTTAAATGACATTTCCAAAGAGTTAATAGTCAATAATAATGCTTTAAAGCTGCCCGTGGGGCTTTGGGGGTGTGTTTCTGCTTTCGACTTGATGTGTGCTGCTCTGTGGAACTTCATGTGATGATGGAGATGCTCTCCATCTGCTCTGTCCAGTTGGCAGCCACCAGCCACTTGTGGCTAGAAAGCCCTGGGAACATGGCTATCCCAACTGAGAACTAAAAAAAATAAAATCTATACCAGATCCACAGATTTTTTTTTCTAAGAATAATCCTAGAGATCATTAAAAGAGAGAAACTTCAATTAAGAGGGACTTATCAGGAAAAGAAGTCCAAGATGGTACTATAAGATTCTCATAAATACTAAGTGTCATGATGCATTTAAGTATATATATCAAACAAGGGTCATTTGGATGATGAATCTTGTATCTTGCCCAGGGCAAGTCACTTACCTGGCATCAGCTTCGCTGTAATATTCTCTTGCCACTATGTCTTCAAACAGTTCACCTCCAGTAACTCTGTGAAGACAAACGAGATAATCACATTTTTTTTAAAATAAAAATTAGGCATTAATTAGGTTTGCAGCTAATGTCCATATAGAATTGTTTTCTTGGATTATTTTGTGTGTGTGTGTGTGTGTGTGTGGTATTGGGAACTTAACCCAGAGGCATTCTACTTCTGAGCTACACCCCAGTCCTATTTTTTTTTTTTGAAATAGGGTCTCACTAGGTTGTTGAGGCTGGCTGCGAACCTGAGAATCTCCTGTCTCAGCCTCCCAAGTACTGGGATTACAGGCATGCGCCATGATGTCTGCCTCAGATTGTTTTTTAAATGATCAAAACAAAGTATTTTAAAACATTATGATACTTAGTTTTTCTTTTTTTTTTTTGCAGTACTGGGGATTGAACCTAGGGGCATTCTACCTCCAAGCTACACCCCCCAGCCCTAATTTTTATTCTTTATTTTGAAACAGGGTCTCACTAAGTTGCAGAGGGCCTCACTAAGTAGCTGAGGCTGGAGGCGAACCTGTGATCCTCCTGTCTCAGTCTCCCAAGTGCTAGGATTACAAGTGTGTGCCCGGCTTGATACTTAGTTTTTCTAACAGTCAAATCTCTTTGATCTAAACATTTCCATCTTTTCTATTTGTCTTTGTATCACTAGATCCTGAGGTCACAACTGCTCTGAATGTCATAAATATATTCAGCAACATCTTTTACAGAAAATGGTTTCTATAAAAGTCTTCATTTCAGTTCTCTAAATGTTAATTTAAAAAAATGAATGGCACAGTTTAGGACCAATTCCCAGACAAAAAGATAGTACACATTGTGGCTGCTGAATATGAGTTAGCAGAATATGTATCTCGTTGCACATCTTTGCTTTTTTTTTTTTTTGTATTGGGGATTGAACCAAGAGGCATTCTACCTCTCAGCTACATCCCAGCCCTTTTTATTTTTTATTTTGAAATAGGGTCTCTCTAAGTTACCGCACTAACCTCGAACCTGTGATCCTCTTGTCTCAGACTTCCAAGTACTGGGGTTACAGGTGTATGCCACCATGCCCAGATTCTTTGCATATCTTTCCAATTTGTGTGTGTGTGTGTGTGTGTGTGTGTGTGTGTGTGATTAAATATATACATTTTCCCCTTGTAAACACACATATTGAAATACACAATTTCCCACGTAAGTGGGATCATGTAATATCTATAAATAATTACACTAATTGGCACTGTTTCATATTAGAAGTTTTCCCTGTTTAAAATAACAGCAACAAATACAGTTATGCATGTGTGTATGTGCAAGTGCACACACATATATTTGCATATTATGAGTAAAACTTCTGTGTCAAAGAGTAACCACAGCTAGACATGATGGCACATGTCTGTAATCCCAGTATTTGGGAGGCTGAGACAGTAGGATTGCAGGTTCTAGGGCAGAGCACAGTAGCTTAGCAAGATCCTGTTTCAAAATAAAATATAAATAAAAAGGGCTTGGGGGTATAGGTGAGAGTTAGAATGCCCCTGGGGTTCAATCCCTAGTATCACTCCCCCCCAAAAGAGTGCCCACATTTAAAATTTTGTTAGGAAAATAGGGTAAATTGCCTTCCAAAATGATTGTACCCCAAACACTGTGAAGGTGCCCACAGGCTCAAATTATTACAATAATAGTTATCAATAAACAGAAATAGCAATCTAATTGTAAAGAAAGTTATGTTATCTTAATGGGAATTTCTTTATTATTAGTGAGAAGGACCATTTTAATGTATAATTATTTCTTCCTCTGGTATGGCTTGATTTTAAAAGGAAATTTAAGCTTTGGGGTTTCACCTAATAATATCTAATATCTGCTGAGTGCTTACAATGTTCACACAACGTACAAAGCATTAGAGTAACTCACAAATCCCCACAATTACCCTCTGAGGTGGGTTTTACCATTCGCCCAGTTTACTGCTGAGAAAATGGAAGTCCAAATAAGTGACGGAACTTGCCCAAGATTACACAGCGTTAAGTGGCCGAGGCAGCCACCGACTGACTCCACAGCCCATGCTCTCAAGCGCACAGTGAGCCTCCAGCAGGTAGACTGCCAGCCTCTCTAGAAGCCAGAGAGCAGAAGCCATTTGGAAAAGCATCAAGGGAAGCTATAAGCTCTGTGTATGACCAGTATAGAAGGTAACTCTAAGACAGTTCTTCTCTCGTTTGCCTTTTTGCTTATTTATATTCTAAAACATCATCAAATGACAGCATGTTCCAGAGACTGCCAGTTATTATTCTCTTCTCTATTCTTTTTTTCCTAAAGAAAAAGACAAGATAGTAAAAACTATAAATCTGTCTGAAGGTTTATGAAACTTTATCCCCCTCCATTGCATTCTGGATTCTGAAAGTCCCTTAATGTGGTATCATTATTTTCAATTCTGTTATTTTTATCTATAAAATGTGTACCTACCAGGACCGATTCTGTTACTTAAACATATAAAAGGTGTACCTACAATGATCATGCAAAGCTTCACATGGGCTTGTTCTGAAAGTTATGATGCATGTAACTTCATTTAATAGCATAGCGATTTTTACCAATTAGAATCTATAATAATAATGCAATCATAAATGTGCCCTAGATAAATTATAAATTAAACAGACAGAAAGTATGTCCAACAAATCCGTTATTGTCCCTACAATGATGATAAGACTTTTGTGGGATTTCTTCATTTGAACATGACTAATATTGGCATGATATATATAAATATATTGATCTGATGCATGAGATATATATTTATATATGTATATCTTTGTTTCTGACCATATATACCTAGAAAACCTGCATACATTACAATTTTGGATTGTCAAAATGTTCCATAAATATCCATTAAAAAGTCTAGGGCTGGGAGCATAGCTCAGTGGTAGAGCACATACATGGATGAAGTCCTGGGTTCAATCCTTAACACCCTACCCCCACAAAACAAATAAAAAGGTTTATCGTTATTAATAAAATTATTGTTTTTTATACTTGCTCCTTAAACATACTATTTCCATTCTGAGGACTGTCAGATCCTGGATCCCGGGAATCTTGACTAACAGATCTTTGTTACTCTAATACCTAACTCAGCATTAACATATATTTGCCCAACTAATGACTGTTGGAGTAATAATAAAATTAATTAACTGAGTTTGAATATCATGCTATCCATTTCATTTATGATAAGTCAGGACTTCCCATGAGCAAAATCACATATACACTAAAATAATATATACAAAAATCATATATACACTAAAATCACATACACTAAAAAATTAAAAATTACATATACACTAAAGTTTAGCTATCTATGGCTATAGGTTTTATTTCTTAGGGGGTCTGTATTTAAAGAAGAATATTAAAAAGTCAGGGAGACTAAAATATTGGTAATTTTCAATGAATTATAACAGTTAAACAAAGTTAGAGGGTTCCTGTTTTTGTTTTGGTTCTGGGGATTGGACCCGGGCCTCAATCATGCCAAGCTCATACCTCTTAGCTACATCCCTAGCCAGGCATTGCATTTTATTTAATGTTGAATTGAGATTATGTAGTTAATTCTCTCTTATAGCATTTATTCTCATTTTCTAGCATTCATTCTTCCCATGATTTAACAATATCCTTATGTAAATGAAACTATTTTATCACTTCTGCGACATATATGATAAATATCTAAGAAGGAAAAAGTGGGAGTTTTAATATAATTCATTGCCTTAAAGAGAAACTATTGAATTTCCTATTTTTAATGTAATATTTCTATATTCACATTATTAATGGAACACAAAATTAAGCAATAGTTATTACAGAGTTTTGAAAATTTTTAAGTGAGCTATGTGAAATTTCATATAATGCCACAAATTAAATCAGTTCTATGAAAAAACTGTTAGATTAATTAACTAATTAGAGATTTGTGAATAAATTGGTGCCAGAGTTATCCTATGATATGAAGCATATCAATTAAAGATTTGAAGCATCAATTACTATTTATGAATCTCTAGAACATTAGTGCTTACAAGGAAACAAGGATAATCTAGCACGGTAAAAATATGAGACTCCACATATCAAAAAGATAAACATTTTTGTTATTAATAGAAATTTTGATTCACATTATATTTATCCTGCAGGATGAGTTGTCCTTTTGTTTCTAGTCTATATATTTGGGATTTATATCAGAAGTGGTCAAACGTAGTTTCATCAAGTCTCCTTTATGCTCTGTCCATATATGAAGGTATCACCACCAATCTCACTTACATGTATGGGGAGGGAGGGGACAGGGGGGGATCTGGAGAGAATCACACCAAGTGCATGTGTGTTGATCACAGTGAACCTCACTATGGTGTATAATTATATTGTACCAAGAAAAGTACATTAGTAAAAAAGTTTCATCTTGAATGAAACATTTGTAAAATTTCACAATTCTAGCTTTGACTATGAGGCTGAGCAGCTGGTAGAATCCAAGGTGGAGCTCTGGAAGACAAAGTAGTGTCATATTAACCCACAAAGTAGCCCTGACCTGGAGGTTAGAACTGATGCCCAAGAGCCAGGCATGGTGGCGCAGGCTTGATTTAATCCCAGTACTGGGAGGCTGACACAGGAGGATCACAGGTTCGTGGCCAGCCTCAGCTACTTAGTGAGGCCCTCTGCAACTTAGTGAGACCCTGTTTCAAAATAAAGAATAAGAAAATAGGGCTGGGGGTGTAGTCAGAGGTAGAATGCCCCTAGGTTCAATCCCCAGTACCGCGAATAAAAAAAAAAAAAGAAAAAGAACTGATGCCCAAACCGATAGAGCCAGGAGCCTTGGGCTAAGCCGAGAGCTGGGAAAGAGGAACCAGCACTAGGGCCCAGCTAGCACACAGGCAGGAGGCAGTTTTCCCAAGGAAAGATTTGGCAGTCTCCCCTGGAAAAAGGAGTAATTCCTCCTGTAAAATAAGAATAACGCTGAAGGATAAACTTTATGAGCTGAGACCACCAGACCTGAAATTCAAGGCTATGAGCAGAGGCAGCAAGGGCCCACTGAGCAGTTAGGCAAAGAATCACCACAGATCTGATTTTTTTACTTATTTGTTTCCTTGCACTTGAGTGACTGGTTTAGCTTCATCTAGTGATGAATGCAGAAGTTGTGACGGAGACATGTTCACCTATCTGCATGGTGCCCAGCACGCTGCCCTCCATATTGTTGAATAATGACAGCAGATATTCACTGGGTGCCACCAAGTGTGCAATGGACTGAATATTTGTGTTTCCATACCCTAAATTCATATGCTAAAATACAACCCCCAAAGTGATGGTGTGAAGAGAGGGGGCCTGTGGGAGGTGATTAGGTCACGAGGATAGAGTCCTCATGAATGACATTAGTGCTCTTCAAAAAGAAACCCTGGAGGTCTCTCTCACCTCTTTCTTCCACTTGAGGATGCAATGAGAAGTTGGCAGTGTGCAACACAGAAGACAGCCCTCATCAGAACCTGACCATGCTGGCACCCTGACCTCAGACTTCTAGCCTCCAGAACTGAAAAGTAAATCCTCGCTATTGAAGCCACAACAACCCGAGCAGGCGCTGCTGTGTGCCAAGCCCAGGTGTGGCTCCTGTGCCCTGCAGGTGGTAATCAACAACCTTGCGAGGTGAATTCCAGTGCTGTTTCCATTTTACAGATGAGGAGACTAAAGTAATGAACATTGGGAACTTTTCCCAAGAACACATGGCCAAAGAAAGAAAAGGGTCTTGCTTTTTCTTGACTGTGTTGCCTTAATAGCTTGTCTCTAGGGCAGCATTTGGAGAGAAGGTTACGCCAAAGGTCTCTGGGTAGTCCAAAGGATTGTGTGTAGGAAAAATACTGACATTGAGGGTATGCCATATGCCCTGTAGTCCTCTGATTGAAGTCATATTCGTGGTGAGGGTTACAGGGTGGTCATTGGTCAGTGCAGCTGATCAGGGGTTGCTTCACAGGGCTGTCCCCTGCACAGCAAGACTGTCATTCAGCTCCAGGCCCCACACCAGGTGTCAGTCAGCACCACTACCTTGTCAATGTGGCAACCAGGGTGCCAATCCCACCCATTCCCAGTCACCACCCGGAGGGACCCCTGAAGAATCACTGAGCTAAGGGAATGAAGTCCATGGGTACACATTGGAAAACGCAGGCCTCCTGTGCGCCATGTTCTGAGATACAAAGGGATTCAGCACCCACTGGTGTTAAGAATCTTTCAGGCAGAGTGCACAGATGATGGGGCATTGTATCTTCAACACCTTGCACAGTAAGGAGCTTAATAAAATGTTTGCTGAGTTAAATGGTTAAATAATTGAATGGGTGAATGAAACAGTCAGCATCAATTCATGATTTTGTGGTTTCACCTATGTTTGAGATAGAACCTACGGATGAAAATCATACTATTTATCTACTTATAGGACTTAAGTCCTGTTAATTTTATCTCCCAAATGGAACTCAAATCAAGACTTCTTTCTACCTTGACTACAGTGTTAGCAGCCCCCATGGTCACTGCCTGTCATCCACATTGCTGCATTAGCCCCAAAGGCCCTGGGTTCCACTCTTGCCCCTCTGCTGTGACTTCTCCATACAGCACATTTAAAAGTACATCAACCTTGTCATAATGCCAGCATGGGGCTCTTCGATAGCTGTCCATTTATTATTTTCTAGACGATACCTCACAGGGCCTTTACGTTGCTAGCTAATTTATACTCCTGGTCCCCATGGGCATCCTTCTCTGCTTTGCTCTGGCCGTAATGGCTTCTTCTAGTCCCTCAAGTACACGAGCTCCTCCCTGCCCGAGGGCCTTTTCACATGTCCAGCTCTCTTCCAGGACATTCCCAACCTGTCTACCTCTACTATTTGTTGAGTGGTAAATCCCTGTTAAGTCATCAAAACTTGGCTTAAATTTTAAATCCTCAGACCTCCACCTGTGTGAGTAATCTCCCCTTGAGCCCTGAGTCATTCTTCATAACCTACCACCATTACAACTATGTGTTGGTCTGTATACTTAATTATTTCATGTCTGTCTTTTCATATATGGTAGCTCTGGGATGGCAGAATCGGCTCTGCTTTTTCACTATAAGATAACTAGTGCTGAGTTCAGTGCTGTGACATAGCAGGTACTTACTGAATGCTTGTTGAGTAAATGATCCCAAAGGAGCCAGCTCTGTTGGATGGTCACATGTCAATGCCATAGTGTAGATATTACTGACACTGTACCACTTACTACTACATTTTGATAAAAAGGCATGAATCTCTCAAGCAGTATTTTCTCTAAAATAATTTATTTCAGTTTTAGATATTGTGGTATCTTTCCCACAAGGCAGAGTTTGTCTATGAATGAATCATTCCAAATCACTAATTCAGAGAGTATTTGTTGAATTCATTATAAGGCACATGTTTGGATTAGAGATTGATACTTCTCAAAAGAAGAAATACAAATGGCCAAAAAATATATGAAAAGATGGTCAACATCATTAGCAATCAGGGAAATGCAAATTAAAACCACACTGAGATTCCATCTAACTCCAGTTAGAATGGCAACCATCAAGAATACAAGCAATAATAAATGCTGGCGAGGATGTGGGGAAATAGGAACTCTTATATACTATTGGTGGGACTGTAAATTAGTACTACCACACTGGAAATCAGTATGGAGGTTCCTCAAAGACTAGGAATGGAACCACTAAATCCTTTCCAGGAGCACTTATCTTACTCCTATTTTCTGCCTACCCTGATTCTTGAATCTATCCCTTCCATATCACTGTGGATTTCACCTTCTCTCCTCCCATCCTACTTTAGTCCTGATCACTCCTGTGTCTTCCCTCAGTTCCAAAACACATGCCAACTCTACTTTACAATTCCCTTCTCATTTCATCTTCACAAACAAATGTGAAAGATATGAACCACTACCAAAAGTTCAAATTTTTAAAATTGTTTTTCCAATTATATGACCAAGAAAAAGCATGAATGAAAATAGAATAGCTATCCATAATGAAGGGATATGGAATAAAGCCAAAGCAGAAATGGGATGTGCTATCTTTGTTTTACTAATATGACAGAGCTTCTTAAATGAACAAATTTTAAGCATTGAGCTTAAACACACACACACACACACACACACACACACACACACACACACACACTCACACACACACTTTATTCTTTTGGCTTAATGAGATGACTTAGCATCTGATTAAATATTCAGGCAATGTTTTCCAAAAGTGTGCAAGTTAAGATGAATGCTTCATGCTGGGTGCGGTGGTGCATACTTGTAATCCCAGGACTTGGGAGGCTGAGACAGGAGGATCACAGGTTTGAGGCCAGTCTCAGCAACTTAGTGAGACCCTGAGCAACTCAGTGAGACAATGTTTCAAAAAAAATAAATAAATAAAACAGGGCTGGGGGTGTACCTCAGAGGTAGCACGCCCCTGGATTCAATCCCAGTAACACACACACACACACACACACACACACACACTGCTTCCAAGAGTGAGCCAAGAGTGTAGCTCAGTGGTAGAATACTAGTCTAGCATGTATAAGGCCCCAGGTTCAATTGCCAGCATCACAAAAACAACAATAAGAAACAAACAAACAAACAGAAGAATGTTTTCTGAAAGCAAGTAATAGACCATAATGTTAGCATTTAAAAAATGTTTGAAATAAACTGAAGACACAGTGGGGATACTGCCACACACCCATTAGGATAGCCAATTTTAATGAAACAATATTACAAGTATTGATGAAGAGGTAGAAAAATTGAAACTCTTGTATACTGTTGGCAGAAATAAAAAATGGTACAGCTACTATAGAAATCAGTATGATAGTTCTTCAAAAAATTATAAGTAAAATTACCATATGATCTAGCAACTCCATGTCTGGGTATATAGCCAAAAGGGTAAAAAAAAAAAAACAAATAAAAAATGGATGCTAGTGATGATGATGAAGAACATGACAATGGAGAAGTACAGCATCGGATCCAGTGAACACTGAATACATACTGCTACTGCCCAGGCCTCTGTGGGTACCAGAGGGCTTTAGAAAATCCACACTGTGATCCTGAATGCTAACAAACAGTTCTGCATCAGCCACTTTTTAAATGTGATCTTTTTTCATTTTTAATGTTTTTATTTAAGGCAGCATGGTCAAGTAGAGAATGAAGGAGACTTGATGTCCTGGTTTGATACAAGCTAATTCTGTGAGGTCAGGTCAGGTCAAAATTTCTCTGTGTAGCTGGGAGTGGTGACGCCCACTTGTAATCCCAGTACTTGAGAGGCTGAGACAGGAGGATTGCATGTTCGTGGCCAGCCTCAGCAACTTAGTGAGACCCTGTTTCCAAGTAAAATAACAGAATAGGGCTGGGGTGTAGCTCAAAGGTAGAACACCCCTGGGTTCCATCCCCACCGCCCCACCACACACAAAAAATCTGTGTTGTATTTTTCTCAGTCATAAAAGACAGCATTTCTCTTTATTCAGAGCCTCTAGAAAAGGGTATTGTGCTCTCTCAGCAACATGTTGTACCAGGTACCATTTCTCCAGGGACAGAAACACCAAACAGGCTAATGGTGGCTCTGTCTATATTTGACAAAGTAACATGAGTAACCCAGTTCCCATTATCCATCATTCACCAAGGTATCCAGGTGACCCAGAATCCTCTGGGAATCCCCAAGGTTGTTCACCGAGGCAGCTGAAGGGCTCTCACTG
Source organism: Glis glis (assembly GCA_004027185.1). Taxonomy (NCBI): domain Eukaryota; kingdom Metazoa; phylum Chordata; class Mammalia; order Rodentia; family Gliridae; genus Glis; species Glis glis. The sequence goes on along the minus strand of PVJS01006506.1, from coordinate 6,705 downwards.
TGGGAACATCAAATTTGAAAGTAAATAGTTTTTCTGTAATGTCTGTGAGGTCTGAGTCATTTATAGGATCCTTCACAAGTTCTTATGGAAATTTTAATACTAAATTTAGGACTGTGTAAGATGTGTTTTGGAGACCAGCTCCCTCATAGCTTATCATTCATAGTATAGTACTTTTTTTTGACTGGGATGGTCTACTAAGGGTCCAATGACCTCTTCAGGAGAAAATGACATGTAATTATATAGCTCTGCACTAGTCCTACTCTTAGCTCACCAAAATCCTGATTGACACATACCTATATATTACGAGGATGGATGAATCAATACAATAATTCACCCAACTTTTTGGAAGAAGGCACAATAGTTGATATCAGAATACTGCTGTATATATGAAAGAAAACTTATTTATTTATTTATTTATTTATTGTGGTACTAGGGATTGAACTCAGAGGCATTCTACCTTCGAGTGACACCCCCAGCCTGGATTTTTTTTATTTCTTATTTGGAAATAGGGTCTTGCTTGGTCTATGAGTCTCACTACTTACTGAAGCTGTCTTCAAACCTGCAATCCTTCTGTCTCAGCCTCCCAAGTACTGAGATTACAGGCATGTACCACCATGCCCAGCAGAAATTTTTTTTTATGTTTTTATTGGTGCATTGTAGTTAACATACATGCACACAGCTCTTGGTGTCCCTCCCCCCCACCTCCCCTCCACATGTAGCACTGAGAATGATGTTGGTATAATCTCATATATACACATTGTTTATGACAGTAATTCCATAGATTCACTTCTTTCTTCCCTTCCCCTTCCCTTGTACCCCTTCCCTTGCACCACTGAGGGTTCTCCGTTGTCATTGGAGTCCCTTTTGTGTCCCTACTACTCCCTAAGTTGCGCATATTAATGAAAACATATATCCCTTCTTTTTTTTTGGGGATTGGCTAATCTCACTTAACATAATGTTCTCCAGATCTTTCCATTTTCTTGCAAATGCTGTTATTTTGTTCTTCTTTATTGCTGAGTAGAATTCCATTGTGTGTATTTCCCATAATTTTGTAATCCATTCATCTGCTGATGGACATCTAGGTTAGTTCCATAATTTGGCCACTGTGAATTGTGCTGTTATGAACATGGGTATGCATATATTACTGTTGTTTTCTAGTTTCAATCCCTTTGGTATGATACCCAGTAGTGGTATAGCCGGATCATATGGTGGATCCATTCCCAGTTTTCTGAGGAATCTCCACACTGATGGCCACAGTGGTTGAACTAGTTTGCAATCCCACCAACAGTGTAGAAGAGTCCCAATTTCCCCACATCCTCGCCAACATTTTAAAAAACTGGAAAACACTGATAATCCATTGAGATAAACTACACCCTTGTTGAGGCATCAGGCTCCCTGCCTGGCATGGGCGCTGGACCTTCAGATGCCAAGTCCCTGGAGGTAAAGCTGGGTCCAGACCCAAATGGGCAAGATCCTCTCTTGGGGTGAGTAATCTGGCTCTAGGGGGTTGATAACAATCTAGACCCAGAGATGGACAACAATATTCTTCCAGTAAAGAAGTGACATAAAAACAGAGAAAACACATTCAGGTAATTTGCAATGTAGATAAACCAATCTATATAATCAGTTACTCTCTGCTTCATAGTTCCAAGGGAAATGCATATACTGGTCACATTTTAAAAATTGTTTTTTATAAACTTATAGCAAGTTTTTAAATGTTGGTGTCACTAATCTTTACTAATGGCCTCAATGTTTTTTTGAAGGAGAAACCTTTTATTGGCTTTTTTTTGAAGGTGGCCTCAATATTTTTAGTAATTTGCTATCATATATACACACATATATATGTAAATCTATATAATCTTACTCATAAGACAGTAATTTTAGAGGTGACAGGAAGATTTCTGCCTTACATTAAGGATCTCAATAAGATACCTGACCTATATTCTAATGTACATATAAGAAAAGGAAAAGTAATCACTGTTTATAGATTTATGTATAGTACAAATATTCTAAAGAGTCACAGGGATATTTGCAAAATATATTTTAAAAGAGTAGACAAGTCCACCTAATTAGAAACAATTGGAGTACTATGAAGAAATTATTAACTATTGGAATGTGTTAAGCCAGTCAGAAGTACTGCCATGTAAAAGATAAATTAAAATCTCAATATCTATGTTATTTATTTATTTTTATTTTTGCGGTATCAGGGATTGAACGCAGGGGCGTTCTACCTCCACGCTACGCCCCCGGCCCTATTTTTTATACTTTATTTTGAAACCGGGTCTCACGAAGTTGCAGAGGGCCTCACTAAGGGGAGAGAGAGAGAGAGAGAGGGAGAGAGAGAGAGAGAGAGACAGGGAGAGAGAGAGCGAGAGAGCAGAGGCTGGCTGCGAACCTGGATCCTATGGTCTCTGCCTCCCAAAGTACTGGGATTACAAGTGTGCGCCACCACACCCGGCTAATATCTATGTTATTTGTTGTCATTTACTAGACTAAGTTTCAAACAATATAATATGGTCACGATTATTTTTTATTTATCTGCATGTTAAAATAATTACCATGTAAAAATGCCCTGTTTTAACACAATTTTTAATCAGATTTTGTTATTTATTATGCCTGGACTATTCTTTGAGAAAAATTATAATTGCTTTTAATAAATGTTTGTCAGTAGCCCACAGATGAATGTTATTGACTGATCATCACCACTTTATAAGATACCGATCATTAGTCTTTTACACATACCAAATCAGACTGGGAATCCTGTGAGGCTAGGCTGACTCTTCCTGTGAACAAAAGTTTTCACTCTTCATGCCTAGGCAACTGCCTTTGAACGAAAGTAGCACTGTGGCTAAATTTTATTTCATAAGGTAATTGGGTTGAAAGAATTTCATCTGAAACTTGGCTTTAGTCATGAGAGGAATGAGCATTTATTTAGCCACAAAATGTATAGCTCATGTTATGAAGACAGTGGCACCCTCATAAATGATGGGTGAATTTATACCCTGGATTTGAGATTCCAATATATTTCTTTTTAAAAGAGTTTTATTGGTGCAATATAATTATACATTATAGTGATATTCAAAGTGATACATTTGTATATGCACACATCTTTTGGAGTGGTTCTCCTCCTAACCCCATCCCACTTACCCATCCCTCCCTCCTTGTTCATGCTAGTAAGATTGTTAGTGATACCTGCATATAATAGACATAATATTATTTGGTCTGTTTCCTTCCTCAAGCCTCCTTTTTAACCCCTTTCTCCCTTCCCCCTTCCCTTCTACTTTTATTTTCTTTTTAATACTTTTATTGGTATATCGTAATTACATCCAACCAATGATACTCTAGAAAGTACCCTGCAGTAAAGGTGACAGATGAGTGAAGTTACTGAATTGTAAAAACAGCCCTTATAAGCCTGCAGGTTTTCCAAGCTCTGAAACTTTGGGGTTTTCCAAAATGTCAGACAAGAGGAAATTATTTCATTTATCAACCTTGAATATTTAGTAAGTCAATTTACTCTCTGCTGGAGAGGACAGACTGTAATTATTGACCCTTGTGGGTGTTCAGATGTTTTTGAAGAAAAGTCCAAAGGTATATGTGATGACAGGCTATTTAAATAGTGCTTGTGCCTTTGAGAGGTTGGGGATACCAGGTGATCTCTTCCTAAGTTTTCCAGTTGGAAACTCATTCATTCTCACTTTTTTTTTTTTTTGGTGCTAGGGATTGAATCCAGGGGCATTTTACCTCTGAGTTACACCCCCAGAACTCTTTATTTTTTTAAATTTTGAAACGGTCTCACTAAATTGCAGAGGTTGGCCTCCTATCTCAGCCTCTCAAGTACTGGGATTACAGGTGTGCATCACTATGCTGGCTCATTCTCACATATTTAAAAATATAATACAGGGCACATACCAGGGAGGCAGGGATGCCTGTCTCACCCTGTCACTCACTGTTATGAGAAATTCTTGCTACGTCCTCTATTTTCCATGCCTCACAGAGGACTCTAGAACACTGCTATCTGGATTCAGGAAGTCACATTGTACAAAGGATAAGCAAAAAATCAGGAGGAAATAATGCATTTACAAAGGTATGAGAAGACAGGGGAATAATGAATTATTTCTGGGGGGTCAGACCCCCTTCACAGAGAAGGTGCTGTTCCTGGAGGACCTCATGGAAATGGAGAAGAGTTAGCCAGGAAGAAATGTGGACTGGGGTACCCAGGAGAAACAGGAGTTTAGCTGGGGAAAGAAGGGAGAAAGGGAAGAGGTATATTGGAAGTAGGAATCTCAATCTCTTGTATTTGGTCCCAAGCTTTTCTCCCACTCCTCACAGTCAATAATCAGGATGTACCTTACTGCTGAAGGGACTTCTAGAAACTACCTTCTCCCAAATGCACTCAGTTTCCTATTTTCTGCCAACATTCTTTCTGGTATGTTTTAATGTTGTGTTTTCACATTGGAAACTAGTAGTGAGCTCATTTCTAGTATCACATTTTCCCATTTATCTAAATAGAGGCTTAAGTCAATTTAGATTTTCAAAATACTTTTATTGGTGCATTATAATTATATATCACAGTGATATTCAAAGTGATACAAACATACATGCACACAGCATCTCACCTTACTCCCCACCTCCCCATTCATGTTCATGAGATTGGTAGTGATACCTTCATATATGGATATAACATTATTTGGACTGTTAACTTTCCCCAAGCCTCATTTTTTTCTTCTTCCCATTTCCCTTCCCCAAATCTCTTCCTTTATTCTATTGGTCTCTCTCCTCATTTAACATAAGTGTCTTTTGTTTCCTATTTACAATCTAGCTCCACATGTGAAAGGAAACAGGACCCTTGATTTCCTAAGACTGGCTGATCTCACTCAGCATAATATTCTCTAGTTCCATCCATTTTACTGGAAGTGACATAATTTTGTTCTTCTTTATGGCTGAGTAAAATTCCATTGTGTGAATACACCACACTTTTTATCCATTCATTTGTTGACGGACACATAGGGTGGTCAATCTAGATTTTGTTAAAAAGACAATGCTGGATTACTTTCTACACTGGATTACAGAAACAATGCTTCCTGTAGAGATATTCAGGGTAAAAATCTCATTTGTTTCTTCAAGAATTAGTACTGGTTTTATTTCCAACTTTTCAATATATTCAGTATCAAATAAGTGACTTAGTAGTTGTTCATAGGTTTAGCATCCATCCTCACAAGTTCCCCATGCTTCAGATTGAGTATTCTGTTGCCAATGTGCTATATAAATTATTGGATAACAGATTTCTTTCTTTTCTCCTTTTTTTGGCACGGGTATTGAACTCGGGGGCATTGTACTTATGAGTGATACCCCCAAATCCTTTTTAAATGTTTTATTTTGAGATAAGGTCTCACTAAGTTGTTGAGGCTGGCCTCAAACCTGTGATTTTCCTGTTTCCATCTCCCAAGTACTGGGATTACAGATGTGCACCAGCATACCTGGCTAGATTTCTTATTTTTTACTGGCAGTTAGGTGGGTCTCTGGAATTGTACTGAATGGTTTATCACATGCATGCTTGCATAGACATATATACATAAGCATACATACCCGCTTACTTAGTAAGGGTAAAAAAAAATAGCCCCATTTACTCTAGTAATTTTATGACTGTTACTAGATATGAAATGTTAAATGAATTTCCAAATAAAAAATAAGCATACAGGTAAAGCTGCAGTAATTCAAGTTAATTGGAAAAGAGAAGACTAGTCTGCATAGCCATATTTCTGAATTAGGGAATACTTCTCTAAGGAAATGAAATTTCTTTTAAAAGCAAAAGTTAACAGAGTCTTTTTTGCCTTCTTTACAAATTAGAAATTCTACCAGAACTCCATTAACAAACAGCTAATTGTAGAAACTAGAGAGAAAATAGGAAACATAAGGAATATTAAATAATGCAAAGATAAATTGGTTAGAGTAGTTGAAGAGGGTTAGGGTTAGAGGGAGGGGAAGAAGGAGGACTGGGGAAGGAAACAGTTCAAATAATACTACAGCAATATAGGAATGTATTATTACCAATCTCACTAACTCATGTGGGGAGGGAGGAAGGGGAGGTGGGGTGGGGTGTGGAGGGAAATACACAAGGAGCTGTGTGCATGCATGTTTTTAACACATGGAATGTCGCTATGATGTGTAATTGCAATACACCAATAAATCATGAAAAAAACAGCTAAGCATTATGTACTACATGCAAATTATTGTTAGGATTTATTTGAAATCTTATACTCACTTTCTTAGCATTGTGCCTATCCAGAATAGAAAAAATTTATCTAAGCTTAGATTATTCAAATTATTAAAATTAAATCATTAAAATATTTTTAAGCATTTGTATGTTACTTAAACTATATCATCTTCTAAAAGGGGCTTAAAACAGCTTATCATCTGTCAAATAATCTAAATTATCAAATTTGCTCACCTCAACTCTAAGTGCATGTTTTTATTCAGACTAACAAATAAATGGAGTAACATATTTATCTTAATTGCTACCTACAAACATCTATACAACTTTTTTTTTTTTTTGCAGTACTGGGGATTGAACGCAGGGGCGTTCTACCTCCGCGCTACGCCCCCGACCCTATTTTTTATACTTTTTATTTTGAAACCGGGTCTCACAAAGTTGCGGAGGGCCTCACTAAGGAGAGAGAGAGAGAGAGAGAGAGAGAGAGAGAGAGA